>JAQQZZ010121705.1:158-14519 GCA_030265115.1 Mopalia vespertina
AGTAGAGATAGGGTAACATCGATCAAATTAAACCACCAAACACCAGTCAATGCTATCTGAGTAGAGATAGGGTAACATCGATCAAATTAAACCACCAAACACCAGTCAATGCTATCTGAGTAGAGATAGGGTAACACCAGCCCATTGGGTGATTTTGTTTTAACCAAGTGCTAGGCCAGACATTTGAATGATTGACGTCATCAAAATGAAGTCTCCAAGACATACCTAGCCTTCCAGTGATCCATCGGTTTAGAAATTGTGTTGTTGGGGAGAACAGACTGAACGAACTGGGTTTCCCCATGGTTATGCAACTTATTAAGGACCGATTTATTGGTTTCCCAAACTACTTGCAGTATTTGTCTAAATTTGCATTTGGCCATTGATGTTGACACATTTTGTCAATCTGATAATCAATGGAGTTTGTATTATAAAGCAATTTTGCTTTATTTTTCATAAATGCATATTTATGGATTTAAAAAATCAGCAAAGCAGCAACAAATGCAAATGTTAGGTTTTCTCACAAAATTTTAGAGGACCGATTTTAAGGTTATGCCAGAAAAGATTAGAGCACAGGCCTGAGTAACCACGTCTGTCCTGCTGGTTAATTCAGTGGACATAATGCTGACAGAAACCCTAACTTGAGGAGGTTGTATGATAATATATATTATCAAACTGTTCAGTATATCAGACTGGCAGCATTTTAATACAGACATTGTTGAATTAATATAAAAGACTTGTCAGTTCGTTATTCATCTTAACAAATGAATTATTTAGTTTGCTTATTCAGTTTATTTAGCCGACTACAATTTATTCCACCAAGACATAGTTTAAGTTAATTAAGGGACATGTATTCATTGTGACGACACTGCCATTGAATTCATTATAAGACAGAAGACAGTCTGGATTTATGATTTACCATATTATGTGAGAATCCAATGTTATACAGTCTGGGGAGACTGCTTTAAGCCCGGATTACCAGGCTAATGTTTACCAGCTTCTTTAAACATTGTCCCGCACATTCTATCATTGAGGCAGACTAGGTCTATTATTGACCAAGTGCTTTCCAGACTT
Organism: Mopalia vespertina; assembly: GCA_030265115.1. Classification (NCBI taxonomy): domain Eukaryota; kingdom Metazoa; phylum Mollusca; class Polyplacophora; order Chitonida; family Mopaliidae; genus Mopalia; species Mopalia vespertina. Next base: position 1,230 of record JAQQZZ010121705.1, read on the forward strand.
TGGCTGGAAGGTAGGATACATACATAAACCAATGAATACTTGCACAAATGAATATGAATGTAAACGGTATAAAACAAGAGGAAGGCAATCAGAAACCTGGCCATAAACACATCAATTCTACTACTTGAGCTAATTACATGTATCAATTAAAACTAGTTTTGTTTGATTAGGGTTTCAATCACATAACAGGTGCCAGCCTTAACAAAGACAAGACAGGACAATCACAGGACGCAATACCAAGACATAGCAAACTGATCAGCTATACATCAGAACAGATTTATGCTTTAACCATAGAGTGGATGTATGATAATGTTATCTCTCTATAATGTACCAAACTAACATGTGAAGGAAATGACCTTTGACATCAGTGGTAAACAAATTGGTGAAAAGAGCAAGACACAGTGCAATCAAACTTTTTGTGTAACTATAAATTGTAAGATTAATAGCTAGAAGAGAACTAGAGCTTACTTAAATTTGACTTTCATCAACTCAATCACACAATTACATGATACAGGTAAAATATATAATTTAATACCATGGGCATTAAGTAAACAAAAGAAACTAATGTAAAGGAGTTGCTCAGCTGTATCCAGTCAAAGAAAAACTTCATTTACAGCTCTGATTAGTTTTTATGACTTCAGTTGTAAATTTGTAATTAAAGCTGTTGTTTGACTAGATTGGATCCAGCAACTACATGTATATGAACACTCTTACAATTTAAAATTTTGCAAAACAAAATATCTAAATTTTTTTTACAAAATATCCAACATAATACATTAGTCATTTTTAAGCTCTAACTTTTGTAAAGTTTTCAGTACATATGGATATATATACATGGCCATAAATGAATATGTAACACAGGTGATAAAACATGCTTGAACAGACATATGAATAGTCGGCAACAATAAACAAAGTCGTTATCCTAGGTCTGTTTGTTTACACTTTACAACAGCCTGGATCAAAATTCACAATGGTCTGCAGGTCCAAGACCAGTTAAAAGAAACATTGACCATTTATTTACACCTGCTACTGGTTAGTCAGACCATTTCTTTGTTCAGAATCATCGTCTAGTACTGATTTTAACATTGTAAAATGATATTTTATTTTGTGGGCATGTGTCTGCCCTAAATTACTGCTCTGCATGACCAGTAGAGTTTAGTGAAATTATGCCCTGATGGTTAAATGCATATCTCCACATTGTTACAGGAATTTAAACACGATCTTGAGATTACAGACTTTACCATTTGACATACAAGGCTCTTGATAGAAACTATTGGCTGCCATTAACATTATCTCTGTAACAAGAATATTTGGAGATATTAGTTATTTCCAAAATAGATTCTTTTTTATATTAATTTAGAAAAGCATGTGTCAATATGCCTTTAATGATAAAATTTGTCTATAGCCCCCCAGTAAAATCTGTGAGCCAAGAAAATAAACTGCAGTTTCACTTTTTCATGTACATGTAGTTCCATTTAGCTATTTAAATTACTTTGTAATTCTTCAATACACATAGTCACAAATACTGGCCATCATTAAACCATTCAGGCGAATTTAAACTCAATTCACAAATACAAGATTAATATTTGATTTTACCTACATGGTATTAAGCAGAGGCCTAAAAAAATATATATATTTTTTTCAAAAGCAGGTACAAGCTTTAGACTTACAATACAAGACATTTTTTTTTAGGCCTGAGTTTGTTTTTTTCTTTGTTTTACAAGGCAACAAACAATGTAGAGAGCACTAAGTAGAATAAGTAGAGGCATATGGCATACCACAGCTGTGTATTAAAACCACAGAATGATATTTTAAGCATATCAATCATTTTTATATTGTTTGAGGGACAGAATGATAACGAATGAGGCAAGATATGTAACATAAAAGCATGGGTATAAAATGAAACTAACACACATATTACGTACCAGGATAATTGAGGATGTAATTTGTTCAAGTTTATCTGTTCATATTGCTGCAATTGTTCAGCATTCATATGTGATGAATGCTATTAAAATTAATAGGAGATGTAACATTATGCATCAATCTGGTAGCTGTAGTTGTTAGAGTAATGACATTTGATTGTTAACACAGGGGTCATGCTTATCACATCTGACATATCATAATATTAGCTTTGAAAAACATGTAATTGTCTGATGGGTGAAATTACTTCCTCTACTAGGACTTTGACTATAGAATCACTGGCGACAATTCCATGACTTGATTGTTGAAGTCTGATGTCATACTTAAGATTGTTCCACTCACATGACAGTACGTCAGCCCAATGTGTGATGGACATCCCCCTCGAGGTCACTGGCAACAAACAATGACAGGACATGGCACTCACATGACAGTACGTCAGCCCAATGTGTGATGGACATCACCCTCGAGGTCACTGGCAACAAACAATGACAGGACATGGCACTCACATGACAGTATGTCAGCCCAATGTGTGATGGAAATCCCCCTCGAGGTCACTGGCAACAAACAATGACAAGACATGGCACTGACATGACTCAATACAAAATTACAACCACATCACAAACACATCAGTTCTTGGTTGCCCCTTAGCTCTGAGTGCACCAAGGCTAGAGGAAGTTACCTCCAACCGCCGGCTGACACCTGGGACATCATACAAGACAACCAGAGGCCAGGCAACCATGATTGCTCGGTAGCTCACTTTACTGAAAAACAATGCTCTAGTAAAGCCGCCACTAGCTACACTTTCTAACAGGCTTCTGTTTGTTTGTTTGTTTGATTGGGGTTTAACGTCGTACTTACGTATTTCACTTATATGATGACGTGCCAGCCCAATGGGTGAAGGACACCACTGGTAACAAACGAAGACAATACGGGACAAATACAGGATGCAATATAGACACCACAAACAGATCGGCTTCCTGTTCTCCTTTAGCTCTGACAGCACCAGGGCAACATGAAGCTCCCTCCATCTACCCGCAACAGGCTTCTGAAAGCAGGTTAATGTTGCCCTATAGTTCAAGGAACATCAGGGCAACAAGAAGCTGCTAATCACTGGCTGCTTCATAAAGAATAAAGGCATTTATTTTATATATCAGTGTGTTAAAAATACAGGGTTAGAAATGTGCATAACTTTGATCACGTTGTATCTGACATCATTCGATGCATTCATGAATTTAGATGCAATAAATTTATTATTTGATCTTTCCCTTTTCATGCATAATAGCATATGAGCACATACAGACATGTAACATGATGTGATATTATGAATGACTGTATCACAGAGGATCAATTGATAGCTTTTGGCTGCCTAGGGATTGGGAAGAGCCTCACTAGAGAGACTATCTGGTGGTCCTCTCATTGATTCACAATCTGTGATCAGGTTCTCAGTAAACAATAGAGAAAACGGACTTCTGGGTCTCCCTGAACTCATTTCACTAAGTTGGGGGATAGAATAGATATGATCAATAGTCAATACCATAATTATTCTGTTTTCATCCTGTGTCAGACGGGATCTAATTTTGCAAAGATTGGTCCGTTTGTCGGTTTTAGTATTTTTTCAATCACTAACTTAAATAGTTACCCAAATCAGAGCTGCACAGAAGTTCGTGTTTGGTTAACATGTAGGTCTACCCCATTGCTTACATATTTACATAATACTTCACTCTCTTAATTTAAGAAAATAATTCTGAGTAGAACATCCATAGTTTTATTCAGGTAAGTCAAAGGGGGTTTCTGTACACGTTAATGGGCCATTGATCTGCTCTTTTCCATTAAAGTCTCAGCCAAAACAAAATACTGACTTGTTTATGAGAGAACTTCCACACAGAAGTACATTAATGTAGGTTTAAACAATGTGACCTGGAGGGAAAATGGTTGAGGCTTAAAATTTTCAACACTATTTTTAGGGTATTTCCATAGAGTTTAATCAACTATTGGAATAGTTAAGTATATTCTCACCAGAGACCCTGAACAAACAATGAGTATCTAATTCAGATTCAAGGTGTCCCTGCTGACTGGGGGGTTTACATGATGTAGTACACAATCACTATCTATATATACCATAGGTCAATAGGCCTTCAGGGGCTAAGCTGAAAATCTGTCCAGTTGTCTTTGACTGGCAAAATTTATTTGGATGATTTGAGAAGAAATGAAAGGAAATGCATTTTGTTTTCCAAAAAGCTGGAAAATACTATATGGGTAGTCAAGTCATAGACAAAACCCGATACCAAAATTGTTCATAGAAAAACTAATATACATGTAAGACGTCTTCCTAAATATTTCTTTTTTACACACTAGACTTCTAACCAACAATTCCAAAAGACACAACCCAGAACTACAGTGGGTGCTAGGAAATGTAGCTTGGTCTCGATGTGTGGTAATTCTACCGATAGAACACATGGCTTTTATTAGGAATCCTGTTTTCTTTATTTCTAAGCATTACACCATAGGATATGACATTCAGAAAATCTGGTCGTATCCAATAAAATCAAATAAAATATGAGAAATGTCACGCTCTGGATTGAAATTGAAACCAGATATTAAAATCTGTCTGCTCTTAAATATCCAATGTAGGCCTACACCAGAAATGGTCATCATCGTTTGTGGTGATTTGAGCAGTGTTTAATACATAAAAAAACCCCATCATAATCAATAAAACTGTCCAACAGACGAAAATGGCTGAAATAATGGCAAAAAATCCAATTTTGTCAAAGCATATACATTTGAACAATATCGATGGTATTACATAAGGAGAAATCACATTTCTCACTTAATATGCAATTTTCATCAAATTCTAAGAAGCAATACATAAATCTCCCAACATTTATTACATTATGTTACTTTAATATCCTAACTGACATTTCAGATTTCTTAAATTAAAATTATTCAGACTATATACAACGTTGGACACAAGCTAAATATATTTAACTTCAGTAAGCTTTCTCCAGTATGGTCTCTGGACTTTTTCAAACTAACAATACATGATGTAAAATCTTCTATATATACATTTTAATAATTAAACGGTGTTCACTTCCAACAGAAGAATCTGACAGCTTGTATTAACACTATGGCTGTGAGTAGTGTTAAAGGCATCGTTCTTATACTGCGTTCAGACAGCGAAAGTTAAGCCAGCTTAAATATGAACCGTTCTTCGAGCCTGGTTTCTGCTTTTTTTTGCTTGCATTCAGACGGACAGAAAATTAAGCCGGCTTCTACTTTGTAATGACGTTGATTTTTTTCCCTAAGTTCAGAGGTCAATTGGAAACAATATGACGTTATTCGAAATATGACATGCAATAGTGTAACGTTATTCAAAACATGACGTCAAATGACACCAAATCTGTGTGACATGGTAAATTGCCATGCAATTGTCATGTAACGTCATAATAGAGGCGAAATCCAAGCTGGCTTAATGTTAGCTAGGTCCGTTCAGACGGGCAAACTAAGCGGGCTTACGAAGTAAGCCAGGTTATAAGCCACCTCAAAACCAGGTGCAAGTTAAGGCAGCTTAAGTTTGACCAATGTCGTTCAGACGACAAAATAAACCAGTCTCAAAGAACGATTGGTAGTTAAGCCGGCTTAACTTTAGCCATCTGAACGCCCTCTTAGAGTAACCCATGGTAAATGGGAGGTAGTTCTAGACCTTGGTCTCTGTTTAGGCTGGGCTGTTTTCTCTTTATCTTGAATCATTATTGTGCAAACATGGACAAATCTCTAAGGTCAATAAAAATAAACTGAAATATAGTCAACATGAATTGTTCATTAGTTTACTCACCATACTCCACTATGTATAACTTATCAGTTGAAATTCAAATATTTGATTTCTAAGTTGTCTTACATAAGATAGCTGTAAGTTGTGGACATATACATCAAAAATACAAAATTGTTAGCTCACCCTTTGTCTGAAGACAAATCCTAGTATTCCAATGACAACTTGGGCCAAAAATGCCAGCACAGTCAAAACCAAAAACTGGAAGACAATACGGAAAAATATTAATTAAATTATACGTCATTGTATTGTACTCAGTCCAGTACTGTTGGGGAGAACAGACTGAACGAGGCTTTCCCATGGTTATGCAAACTTATTTTAGGAAGACCAATTTCTAGGTTTTCCAAACCTGTTCGTCTAAATTTGCATTTTGCTACAGATTTTGACAATTTTTTTAAATCCGATCATCAATGAAGTTTGTATTACAAAGCACTTTTGCTTTATTTCTTCATTAATGCACATTTATGTATTTAAAAATCAGCAAAGCAGCGGCAAATGCAAATATTAGGTTATCTCACAAAATTTTAGAGGAACGATCTTAAGGTATCTGAAAAGATTACAGCACAGGCCTGTGTACTGTACAGTCTACATAGAGTCTGTGAATATACATGTACATGTTCTTTTTTAAACAAGAAGACAAATATCTGATTTAAGAAAAGTTTTGTCGGAATAAAACTATAAAAGAGGATGGTCTTAATATTTATAAATTATCTCTCTGACATACGTCATTGACTTCTAACTATAAATTATGAATAAAAATAAAATCAATTTTGAACTTACCAACTTGAGAAGGGTAACACTTTCTTTAAGGGTGCCAAGTACTCCGATGATGGAGTTCAGTGTCACGAAAAGTCCAACGAAAATCAACAGCGCAACAGGGGCAGATAACTGGTTATTGAGATAGCGAAACTGTCGTCTTTCGGTCTCAGCCCATATACCAACAACAAGTATTGTCAATCCAACAATCTGAGGACCAAAACCATTTAAGCTTAAATCAACAAACTGACCACTGTATGATACAAATGTAGAATCATGGTCACCACTCCTCTTGGTACTTTATTTAAAGCTTTAAGGTGATTATGGATTGAGTAAACTATTATAACATTTAGCTACTGTTGTTGGCTACCTGTCAATGCTCTAATATTCGGTATTCTTTGTTTTTTGTTGACTGTCTGTCAATGATGTGCATAACACCCTTACACTGGTTTTTATTATCATAATCTTAATTATTTGCAATTACTGAAAATGTAGAATTATGTACCTGTATAATAAATCGAATCAGAATTTTACCCTACAGACAGTGAGATATCATGCAAATTCAAATAGCTGCAACTGAAATTTGCCTTGACTGCAATACCATGGATATTGTGAAGTCCTGCAGCGATATAGGTGAACTTACAGATCGATACACTGTTTTATCTCATCGTATAATGTGAGAGAAGTACACACAAAACATAACATGTAAACAGAACCAACACATCTATTACATTATTAGTTCCAGCAAGATCACAGTTTATTTGCAGACATGAACTATTATTGATTTTGGCTTAGAGCAGGAACAATCAGCTCCAGTGCCTTTCTAATAAACAATGTGATGATACACAGGTCTCAACACCTGTAACTTAATAATATATTTATAGTGCTGTAATGGCCCTCTGGTTAAGGGCAGGTTGTTTGTAGAGTAGCTGTCATTACTTAGCATTGGAGGAAGATTAACGTTCCATTACCATACTCGTGTTTTATGGTTGTGATAATTTCAGTTACTGATTGAATACACCCCCCTCATATAAGTGAAATACCCTTAAGCATAGTGTAAAACAGCAAATCAATCAATCATTTAATCAATCAATCAATCAATCAAGCAATCATTTAATCAATCAATCAATCAATCAATCATTCAATCAATCAATCAATCAATCAATCAATCAATCATTCAATCAATCAATCAATCAATCATTCAATCAATCATTCAATCAATCAATCAATCATTCAATCAATCAATCAATCATTCAATCAATCAATACTGCTCTACTGAGGGTTATTTCACTCAGATGACATTAAACTGCTGGTTAATCAAGTTTGACAGTTTGTTGAATGGATGTTTTATATAATGTACATTATTCTTTCAGCTTAGAATTTATGGCTGCATACAAGGGAAAGAAACCCCTTCAGACACTGTTATATGTAAATGTAGCTTCATGACAAAATAGAAGAAAAAAAACAACACAATGCAAAACAATAGAACGATAAAATGAACTATCAAATATACATGAGGAATTGCTGTGATGCCATAACACAGACATCACATAATGGTCAGCACACAAAGTTCCTATTTGAAAAACATAAAATGATTATAAACTTGAAAAATTCTAAAAACATAAATTTATTATTGAAAACAATTTGTTAGCCAAGAACTATATTTTAGCATAGTACATGAGTAGTCAGAAGAACGGAAAACTCTTGTTGATCTTAACATTTCGTCCTAATGGGCTTAACATGCTATTCCACTGGCAATGCTAACTTCTTCAACTCAGTTCTCTATAAACCAGATTGGTGACCTTGCTGCATAAACATATATATTGAGGTTGATAAAAAACCACTTAAAACCCATTCAGCAGCACATGTGGCCACTTGTTTGACATATTGAAAACATCAGTCAGTGCAGAGCAGTTGGAATAGAAGAAATAAAAGTATCATACAATGTAACAGCATACTGGAAATACAGTATGTTGTCACAACTCTGTTCAACCCACATAAAAAAATACTGTACTAAAATGTATGGTTTTACACACAAGATTGATTTTGATACAGTGAACATTCAGTTTTTTTCTTCCATGTTTTACGCAGCTCCTTATAGTTTAGTCTACTCCTATCCACATAAGCCTATACCATTCTAGTCCAATCTTAAAGATTTTGTTATTTTATATAATGACAGACTGTCCACTTCTCACTCTGACTGGTAAATTGAGTGGAAACCTCATACAGCCAAACACATCAGCCTCGATAGAAAAGGAACTCCTAGTTTCTTGGAGTAGATAACCAACTAGCAATTAAGGGCTTATGTAGAGGGGTGTCCACCCGTCCTTTGAACACCCTAAATGGAAAAATTGCCTCATTTTGACACTCTGTTTTAAGAAACTTTAACATGTAGGGAAACTGTAAAAATTGGACACCAAGTTACTTTAAAAGTGAAGCAAAATGACAATTTTGGACACCTGGTGACCATAGTTTTGATTTCTGGCTTAGCCAACTAGTTTAAATGATTCTCAACACAAGACCTGTAACATCAAACAATATTCAGTCATATTGTGACTTACTGGTCCTGCTCACTTTATTTACATGTATGAATATAACTCAATAGTTTAATACTGTCAATGAATAATGTTATACTACTGTAAGGTTTAATGCAACATTTGTTTTTGGTAACACAGACATCGTTTATTTCATTTCCAACCTCATCACACTTTGTGATCTCACAGTTACACTAACTAACAGTGAGATATATTTTATCGCGAGATTTCAGAGGCAAGGTGGTAACAAGTGTACAATAGTGGACTCAGCGCTGTATGAGTCCCAGCTACATGTACATTGCTGGATAAAAACTATCTCTTTCTGTCTTTTAAATGTATGATTTTCATCTGGGTTTGGATTTTAGTACAAGGTCATAAACATAAGGGCAATAACAGATGTTTATTTGCTCAGAAAAAGCCAGTAACCATTGTAAAGAGTTAAGACCTGCATGATTGAACTGTGCAGCCTGTAGTGTACATCTGTAATGTTCACATTTATTATTCACCAGCCATGACAAGGTTAATCAACATATTATATACAAGATTTTTTTTTATCTAAGATGGTAAATGTTAAGAAATTTATAGTAATCAAACACACATTATTTGCAATGAGATTAGCTGTGATGTGGTTTGATTAAGTTAAGTTCAATTTGACACATTTCGACCTAATTTAACCATGGACTCCCTTCTTATCGTCATACCGTAGCAGACTGTGAGATACAGCCTGTTAAACGACAATAATATCCCAAAGGCAATATTTTCATAATAATAATAATAATAAAACTTTATTTTCTGAGGGTTGAAAAAACTCAGTCAACAGATAGTTGATCTTCCCCCAGGCCCTCCATACTCTCACACACATTTACACATGCTAACAATAATACAGCTATAAAGAATGAGTGAAAAAGAAGAGAAAAAATACAAAATAATAGAAAATATTATCATGAGAAAATACATTATCAACAAAAGCACAGAAAGATAGTGAATTATAAATTAAATTTGTATTTAAAAAACCAATCACATGCTTGAGAATTGGACAGAAAGTGAGGCCAAAACATGAACAACATCCTAAATAGTGATTCATTTATATTTTAATACAATGCATAGGCCTCCATTTAAGGCAAGCACTACAGCTTTGTCTGAAGTATCCAAGAAAAAAATTAGGAGCCTAGTGCATGCCTATTTTCAACCTGTTTTAGGTGACAAGGAAGAGCCTAGTGCACGTCCATTTTCAACCTGTTTTAGGTGACAAGGAAGAGCCTAGTGCACGCCCATTTTCAACCTGTTTTAGGTGACAAGGAAGGACCTAGTGCATGCCCATTTTCAACCTGTTTTAGGTGACAAAGAAGGACCTAGTGCACGCCCATTTTCAACCTGTTTTAGGTGACAAGAAAGAGCCTAGTGCACGCCCATTTTCAACCAGTTTTAGGTGACAAGGAAGGACCTAGTGCACGCTCATTTTCAACCTGTTTTAGGTGACAAGGAAGGACCTAGTGCACGCTCATTTTCAACCTGTTTTAGGTGACAAGGAAGGACCTAGTGCATGCCCATTTTCAACCTGTTTTAGGTGACAAGGAAGGACCTAGTGCACACCCATTTTCAACCTGTTTCAATTTTTTTTTCAAGTGAAATATATCTTGCCCTCTCCCCCATCTATCCATCTATCACCTTTATTGGATTTACGGGCCTTGGGGTCCCTCTACCCAAAAAACTGACAAGATTTTTAAGGTTCCGTCCTAATCGATATTGCCGTCCCTGAAAGATTGGTTGCATGGATTAAACTAGAAAATCTGTCTGAGGGATTTTTCCCATATATAATAATATCTTAACTATTTTTATTTGATGTAACATTTCAATAATCAAGTAGGTATTAAAACAAAACATGGCTTTTGAGAGTTGATATTTTCAGATAAATATAAAGCAAGAAGTAAAATTTGCGGATCTTTGTTTTACCAAGAAAGTACGTTTGTCGGACTGGCTTTGGATGCTTTTACAGAGACTAATGTGTCAGGTCAGCTTACTCAAATGTCATAATAAATCTATTCATCTAGTTTGCTAACCTAACTCCATGTGTATTTAGTCTCGATCCAGGGAACTGTACATGAAGTCATCAATTTACCGCTTCACAATGTATTTTTTCAGGCATAGACCAAGACTTTTCGGTAAACAGAAACACTGGAAAGAGGTGGTATATGGATTGAAAAGTGGTACATCATACATGATTGGTCTGTGCGCTTATCCTATTTCCCTCTGATCTTTGCCTTACTATTTAACTGAATGGCAGTAAGTGTGACAAGGTCTGATACTGAGCTGAAGAGATATCAGCCTTGCTAATAATTAAGTCACTTTCCTACCATTTTTAATAATTGTGTACATTTGTCGCTAGGTCAACATTGTGCAAGTAAAAAAAAAAGGTCAACAAATACTGTTGAACTCGCAAATAATAAAGACTTATGCGCCGCTCACAAAACTATTTTACTTCCAATTTTACTTCTGATTTGACCTATAAGCTTCCATCGATATGTGTGAGCACAAAAGTCACATGTGATTATCTTTTCGCTGGTTGTTCCGTATCGTTCAACCGATCTGCATCTGATTCCTTGTCACGTGATGGAGGTTCAGAGCGCTTGTTACCCTGGTAACAATCCAATTCGTTGAAAAAAAATAGTTGTGTGTGGGCACAAACCGTCAAAATTAAATTGGATGGATTATGACCGATGATGTCGGATGGTATATCGAAAGTAAAATCGGTCAAATTAATCGTTTGTGTGTGAGTGCACTATTACAGTTAGTCACTATGAATTGTTGTCTTCAATTTGATCCAATAATCATTAATTAACTCACTGTATTAAAGTAGAATAATTGATTGATTGATTGATTGGTGTTTTACGCCGTGCTTAAGGGTATTTAACTTTTATGACGGCGGTGTATTCCAATTATAATTGACACTAGCACATAACCAAGATGTAAAGCATTTCCATAATGTTGAAAAGTTAATTTTCCTCCAGTGCTAAGTTAAGACAGCATTGCTACTCTTCAAATAAACTGCCCTTAGCCAGAGGGTTATTAATGTAGAAATTCCAGGTTTTCTAGGATCCACTACTTATAAACTTCACACGAAAGAACGCTCGATTGGGGTGAAATTTTTGTTCAGGTTTTACACTGTCACTCTCCTAACACCGAATTTCAACAATTATAAAATATCGTAGAATGATTACATGTAGCTGTCACTGCCTTGCCTACGAAGGATGAGCCTCATATTGCGCTAGCTTGGACTTGTAGGCCTACCCTCTGGCGCCTTGATTCACTAGATCCCGTTGTAACCGTAAGAAGCAACAATCCTTAATTCTTAATTCACGTTATAACCATATACGACAAGATAAACAAGCTGAAAATAGAAAACTATCAAATTGATAAAATACCCACCAGAAAAGTAAATGCAAAGATGAAAAGCAAGAGTTTGTTGATGCTATAAAGTGTGCACGCGCACAGAGGTCTTTTCGGGTGAGAACGAGGTTTAAATTCACTGTTTGGAAGCATCTTCTTGTCATCTTCGTGTTCTGCCGCCATCACGTCAGCTTCTCTGCTGCTGCTGCTGCTGCTGTCGACACCGAAATGTCATTTCAAATGAGGTCAAGGTTGAAGGTTACCAAGCTATCCTATTTGAAACGGCAGGGACTAAAATATCAATATATGTTAATTTGTTATTTTTTTTTATTATCAAATTTTACTCTTTATATAAATATTTAATAACATTATGTGGATATTGCACTGAAAACCGTTTTATAGCGATTGCCTTATATATAGGTCATTTTCCCGGACATTGATCTGACTTTTAGAACATAGTACTTGCTGTCACATGATTAGTCACATGACACTGATTGAGCGGCTGCTGGCAAGATGGACAAAGTTTTAACTTTCAGTTTTCTATTAATTTCTTATGGTGTCTGCTTCTCTTCTTCAGTTGGTAATTATTAACCGTTTAGACAAATAATATATGTTATTTTCTTTTATAGATTAATGTTTTTGTGATATGACATTTTGTGTCAATTGTGAAATGCAAGAGGTTTTGATTTTGTGGTACATCACCAGTTGATTCATTATAGGCTACTGGTAGTATAGCTATGCTACATGAAGCTTCCTAATCGCCAGAAATAGCCGAACGATACCATCGTTAGGAACTTTATCTTCAAATATATAAAAATTGCATGACCTTACCCTGTCATAAACCATCTCGTTTTCTTCCTTAGACAC
>JAQQZZ010121716.1:0-14519 GCA_030265115.1 Mopalia vespertina
CTGATCAGTTAGAGCCCGGGCCTTGTTAGCCAGAAACACGAGTTTGTACTGATCAGTTAGAGCCCGGGCCTTGTTAGCCAGAAACACGAGTTTGTACTGATCAGTTAGAGCCCGGGCCTTGTTAGCCAGAAACACGAGTTTGTACTGATCAGTTAGAGCCCGGGCCTTGTTAGACAGAAACACGAGTTTGTACTGATCAGTTAGAGCCCGGGCCTTGTTAGCCAGAAACACGAGTTTGTACTGATCAGATAGAGCCCGGGCCTTGTTAGCCAGAAACACGAGTTTGTACTGATCAGTTAGAGCCCGGGCCTTGTTCGCCAGAAACACGAGTTTGTACTGATCAGTTAGAGCCCGGACCTTGTTAGCCAGAAACACGAGTTTGAAACCCAGTGCAGGCAAGCAAAATGGTTTTATCTATAGTGAAAATATGTTTTGTTTTTAAACTGTATGCTATATGTATATATTCTTGTGTACCATTTTGGTGTAATATGTCATCTCCAAGTTCATGTGGTGCACGACTATAACAACGCGCAGAATAGCGCGTGCTGCGTGACTCGAACGAACGAAACAACGTGGTTCGCTTCGGTTCCGGTACAACCGTACATCCAAAGAAAGTGGCTTAATCTCTGAATTTGTTTAGACGTATGAGTCCAGAACACACACAGGCTTGAATGTCGCAGATTATGTAATGATAGTTATATAAATGTTATTCATTGATATTCGGTGTAATGCCATCGTTTCATTTCACGAAAATGGAAACTGTTATAGTTATTGTCTTCACAGTCATTGTCTTAATATATGGGAAGCGGCATTCCAGGTTTTTAGTGAATATGTGAATTTGTTTTTCAGTTTTCGTGTTCACAATACATACAGACGTTGCTAACAAACGAATATGCAATGGGGGCCATATTTTATTGAGAAACTTGATGAAATACAATTCCTTCCGTGGTATTGACAGAAAAAGCTGATTTCGTTTTTAAGTTATGTTCACAAAACGTACATAGAGATGTCAATTTTGTAAAATATCTCACTGAGTGACGGTCATATTGTTTTGTGAAATTAAATGAAATGCAATCCCATCTGTTGTTTTAACAGGAGGAAGCTATTTTCCAAACTTATAATTAGTTCGTGAAATCGTTCTTGTGCTCACAATATACAGACGTGAATAGGCTACTTTAAAAGTAGGCCAAATTGTTTTACGGGATTTAGTGAAATTCAAAACAATTCATCATCCTAACGGGAGGAAGCTACAGTAAAACATTCAGGTTGATTGGCGAAATTGTTCTCATGTTATCAGATTCACAACACATAGGATTGGATGTTGTAAAATTATGCAATGGCGACCATATTGTTGTGGGGAATTAAGTGAAATGCAAGCACGCCATTTCTCTTAACAGAAGGAAGCTGAATTCCAAGTTCGAAGTTAATCGGTGAATTTGTTCAAAGTTATCCTGTTTACGGCCATTAGTGACGGACGGACGGACGGACACATGGACGAACCATAGCATTTCTAAATCCCTTTTCCCTACTATAGTAGCGGGGACAAAGGTTATCAGTTTAATTGGATTTGTAATGCAGAAATAGTTTTTTCCATGCAATGGTTTGTGAAATTTAATAATCCAAAAATACAAAGTTTCGTGTAGTGGGGTTTTGTATTTACACAATAGGGCATCGCCTCTTAGTTAAAAAAAAATGCACGTTGACAACTTGACAGCGTAAATTACCTCATGGAACCTCACAAAAAGTGTCTTGCTGCGGTGGACAATTCAAAGATAAGACAGCTTGTCAGAGCGCCCCGTTCTGCACGCCATGTTTTTTATGTACAGCAAGCCAACATTTAACCTCTTAATGTATAAAAAAACAAAAAAAAAAAACAAAAAAAAAAACAGACTAAAACACGAAGAAAAACCCCCAGCGCTGTGAATCGTGTTCTAATTGTTACACGACATTCCTTCACTGTCTCGAGGTGTATGTTACAACACAAACACGTCACAGAGTAATTTACAAGTCTATTTAGGATGACTGTTTTTAAATATGGCGTCGACTGCTGATAGATGATACAACCACAAGTAATATAGTTGAATGCTCATTTTAAGGATATCATATCAATAAAATCATTACTTGTCCTCCGTCACGCTAGTGGGAGGGGGTGGAGTGGGGTGGGCGGTGGGGGCTTGGAAATGTTACTGTTCGTCCCTTCCTTCCGCCACAGGAATGTTGTGAACGCAATGAGTTGAGCCGGGTATGTAGTGTCCCCCTGTTAAGACCACGGATGGGATTGCATTTCACCGAATTTCACAAAACCTCATGGCCAATGATAGCATAATTTTTCCGCTGATGAGTTTCACAAAGTAGAGTGAACTTACGACTCCAATAAAAGATGCACATTGAAACATGGCGATTCACTATTGCGGTTTATTTTTAAACCATTAAGAAATATGACCTACATTGCGTAATTTAAAAATCATGTTGTCACTATGTGTTGTGAAGACATTTACTTGAAAATAAATTTTCATATTAACTTTTATCATGGTATGCCGTTTCTGCCTGTTAAGATCAAGGATGGGATTGCATTTCAACCGAATCCCGCAAAACGGTGTGGTAACCACTGCGTTATTTTTCAACATTTTCGTGTGTATTCGTTATGAAACAATACCAGGTAAAACAAAAAAAGATCATCTTGCTTGCAATGATGGATGGGATTGTATTTTACCCAATTTCGTCAAACAATATGTAACGCTGGAAGGATGGCACTGCATTTCTCCGAAATTCCGCAAAGTAACATGGATGGCATTGCGTAACTTTACAATATGTATGTCCAAGTGTTGAAACTAACTGCATCTCTGAGTTTCAACAGCTAAGAATATGCGTACGTTTTGAGAGGGTACCACGCCTTTTCTTTAAAAAACTGTTCTCAAACTAAGAACTGTTTTAAAATGAGCCTACTGCTATATAGCCACGTTAATAGTTCGTTTTTGTTGTTGTTGTTTTTTGTTATTTCGGACAAAAATACGCTTACGTATCAAATGCTAATAGAGAACTTTGTTCAGACCTGGACTCCGAATGGAAGCGAACCTACGATTCCTGGAGTCAGGCACCAACAGGTTGGCTAGCGCAAACATACTGATTTAAATAGTGGCAAAATTAACGAAAAACCAACTAGTGTTTATGTCTATATTGTTAACCTTTTCTTGCTATATAAGAGAAGAAAAGTTGTGTACTCTTATACCAGGAATTTTAGTGTTTTGTGTATTTGTTTCATTTTGTGTGGACGTATTTTTCCCCTCTCGTGTAGGTCTTTAAATAATAATTAAACTTCCATGGCTGGTCATAAATTTTCATTAGTGACACGAAGCTTGTCTCAATCATGTATTATGTATACACGTGTATGTTTGCTGGACTTCTAATTCCTTCTCGCAATCATGAAATGCTTTTATTTATAATTTGTTGATTACTTACATTATTTATGGGCCCATATGCCCTCTGTCCCGGGAGGTTAGGTAACTAATATTTTAGGCATACATTCCATGTATATTTACAATATACACGCTGGCATTATATAAGCAGAGATACACAGTTAACCTATGTTCAAGCTATTCAGCTTGTCAATCAACAGCTGTACACATTCCGCGCTGGGGTTATCTTCCCTTGGTTATGTGTAGGAAGTTACGATTATTTATTTTATATATCGCCTGACATTAAATATATAGAGGATATTGCAGAGTGAAGTTTGAATACCATAATTATTGCTCGAGTGGATGGTTGAAAAAGATAACCTACGAAAAGCGAACTTACCTGTGTAATATTCTATTTAATATTTATATCAACTATAAAATAAAAGTCCATGTCAAATTCCGCGATCAGCTGTTGTCTGACAAATGCCTAGCACATTGTCTAGCACAATGAATAGGGCTAATTCCTCCGTCTTAGCCCTACGTCTAGCACAATGAATATGGCTAATTCCTACGTCCCGCCTATCTCAACCCGTGGTGAAAGTTGGAAACTGATCCTCCGGCAACCGTCGCTTTCGCCGGCCTCTCAAAACATATATCTGATTTTTCTCTGATTATTTTCGGATGCAAAAGTCACAATAATCTAACTCTTTCTGTCTTTACTGACGTTTAAATAAAGTAGAGTTTCTCGCCCGACTTGACACGTTTAAGTTATCTCCCTTTGCAATTATAAGATTAAAAACCGTCAGAAAATAAATATTGCAAGTAGTTAAAATTGTAGTCATTGTTTTCAGTGTATCTAAAATAAATCAGAGAAAATCACATATATGTTTTGAGAGGCCGGCGATAGCGGCGGTCGCCGGTGGATCAGTTTCCAACTTTCACCATGTGTTGAGATAGGCCGTAGGGCTAAGACGGAGGAATTAGCCCTATTCATTGTGCTAGCAAATGCCATGCAGAAGGGCACTGTGTAATCCCTTCGATTTTCATACGCCTGAATGAAATAAAACCATAATTGAACAATGTTGTATGCATTAAAAAGATATCAGTTTTTTGCTACCTTACAAGATTAACATTTCTTATATGTTTCCCAATTAGATTGCCATAGTATTTATCTTTCCGACTGTAACTCTTAAGAAGAAATATTTTTGACTAAAAACTTGCATACGCGTGATTCGGTTTTAGCTAGAGCACGAACCAAATTTGCAGAGAAGTAAAAAGCCATCTTTGTTTTGTTTCCTCAAAAGTGACTAGACAATATCAGTTCTAAAAGACACATATTTTTTTTTATTCAATATCAGTATATTCTGTTCTCACACCAAAAAGTAATTTCCAATAAGTATTTAATTTTAATCCTTCCTCGTCATATATTTCAGGTACAACATTGACTGATAAACAGTGCTTCATCAACGTCTGCAATTACACACATTCGGGTTTGCAATGTCCGCGTGGTCACGCGATATTGATAACGAATGTTTCGTGCATGGCCTCGGAAAAGCACGAATGCCCGAAAGAGTTATACCTGGACGTCCTTAACAAGTGTTCAGGAAAACAACGATGTTCGCTAAGGCTTTTGGCCCTGAAGCATTTACAGGGCATTTGTCTCAAAGGTCCGCGAGTGTCCGCCACATTTACATGTATCAGGAGTAAGTCAAATCTGTTTGTATATCTCTATTGATTGTTTGTTTGATTGATTGGGGTTTAACGCCGTACTCAAGGTTATTTCACTCAAGTGACGGCGTGCCAGCCTAATGGGCGAAGGAAGCCACCGTCGGCCCCACTGGCACAAGACGTGACAAATACAGAACAATCACAGGACGTAAATTAATACAAACATATCTGCTTCATGCTGCCCCTTATCTTTATTGATTATTTCTGATTAATTACAGCTACACAGGACTGTCAAACAATGCTGATTGACTATAAACCTATGAATTAACTGATGTTATAGAATAACTCATTTAACAAGCATTTGACAGTGTCGCTGATCAACACCACGTTGGACAACCATCGTCCGTAGGTGTATTTGAAATACTTGTTGCAATGGTTTTAAAGAACGACCAATTGATTATTGTTTCAGAAAACAAAAAATTAAATATGTTTTTTAATCAGCCGATCATCTTTCAGAGCCGTCACATGGTGAGCATAAAGAAGCATGTACTGGTGCGAGTCGCTTGTCCAAACCACACGGATTTGTTTATAGTCCTGGGTACCCCAAGAGATACTCGAAAACCCCCTGTTGGTGGAAGCTGTTTTTAGACAAGGATCAGGATGTTTTATTTACAATCTTTGAAATGCAGTCATTCTTCGGAGGTTCTCCTCACGATATGCCCGATTTCCTAAGGGTTAGCCCCAGCGTGATCGCACCATCATGCCCGTTAAGGAGGAGAGACGTCGTGTCCTTTCAAGAATTCAGAGGAGATTTGTTAAACGTGAAGCAGTTTCGAATCCGATGTCACTTGGAGGCGGAGATAACCCTTCGTCAGCTCAGTGGAGCAGGCAAAGGGGTTCGCTTGATGCTTTTCTATCAAGGTATTACATCTCCCTTACTTTTATAAAATATAATTCAATCTAGGATTAGGTTTGTTTTGAGATCTATATTCAAGTTTCAGATGCGTACGTGTATTTGGACGGAGTTTCTGAGTGCTCTCAGCGGTAAGGGGCAACAAGGTACTGAATCCTTCTCTTTTTATGGCAGATTTACACATATCTGACCGTGCACTGTAAATTCTGTTCACTAGCACGATACTATGCGTCGTCTGATTTCCGTGTCCGTTGTTAGTGACGTTGATGGAGATTACACGCATTGGACTGACGCATCGTTATATGGCTGATAACCTTTGGTAAACCTAAACCATTTAGCTTATTCTGTTTCAGCTTGTTATCAAAAAGAATGTTATCTTCTTATCGCTGTATGTATGAGTAAGCGTCTAGACTACCTAAATATGGGATCTACCTCCGACAGAACTTTAAAAGGAAGAAAACAAACGCCTATGTTTACACTACATCAATCTGTAATTAAAAGTTCTATCACATTTTTTGTATGATTCCACGTTTTCTACTGGAGGCCTTTAAGTGGGGATAAATTCTTTAATTCCATGCTTTATCTCCTTAATTAAAATGTTAGATTTAGTGTTTAAGGTAGTCTGAAAAACATATCCTCTATACAAAAATTTAACCTCCTTGTGTTTCGTTTCAGTTATCCCTGCAGAGAGCAAAACAACAGAGCTGCTTCCGTCTTTTCTCGCGAGAACCTGCGAGACCCCAGATCATCAAGAGAGATCACGTGGCCATGGAAAGTCCGTTAGAAAACTGCCAGTTACTCAGTCTATTCCGACCACTATAACTTCACCATCAACCGGTATGATCTCAAAACTTATATCTCAAATACTAAAGTGCTTTTGTTCAATATATTTGTTGAATTAAATTTCGATGTGCTGTCAGATAAAATGGTATAATATGGATTATAAGTATTTATTTTATAGTTTCTAGCAGGTTCTTTAGTCTTCAAGTGATAATATACTGACAGTCTGAAGAAAAGCACGGACTTTTTTCAGTTTGTACCTGTGAGTACGACGTTAAACCCCAATCAAACAAACAAACAGTTTGTACCTGTGAGTACGACGTTAAACCCCAATCAAACAAACCAACAGTTTGTACCTGTGAGTACGACGTTAAACCCCAATCAAACAAACAAACAGTTTGTTCCTGTGGGTACGACGTTAAACCCCAATCAAACAAACAATCAGTTTGTACCTGTAATAACTTTATAGATTATAATAACCAAATAGACGATCGCAATCTCTCAATATTAATACCTGAAGGAAGAATAACCACATATTAGTTTTGACTTGTCATTTTAGGGATTGGCAGTTTCCCTATTTTACTCTGTCCTTTTTGTTAAGAAATATATTTCTGTTTTCTATAAAATCCTCAATATCCTTATAAGTTTGCAAGAAAAACCTCTGAAGACACTGTTTATCATTTACAATTTCCAGGATTCTCCTCAACGGAATCTGGGAGTGAAGTGAACATCACACAGCCCTACGACAGTTTTCTGGGTATGTAGCTTATATTTTTGTAGCATACAAACATAGCCTGGATCAATTCCCAATATTTCCCTGCGTATCGACTCGAAGACATTGTCTATGTTAAAGCTATTATCGCTACCCAGCATTTGTACACATTGCATTTTAGCTTCGCTAAATTCAAATCTATATTAAAAAATGTATTCAAAACTTTACTGCGGTGAACCAGTCTTAAACGACTCCATAGTTGTATATGTATGTTTCAATGTTGCTAGATTGCGATATGTACAATGCACATATTTCAGGGAGGGAACAAAGCGGGACTGTTTTGTAAATTTGGATTATCGGTCAACAACTCGGGCCATTCCAACGTTGAAGCGCCGTAGCCTTATGGGAGGAGTGTTGACCCTGTTAGCCAAAGGTCCTGGATTTGTTAGGTGCCGATAGCGGCTTGCAACTATCTTCATTCTCTACATCTTTGCAAAGAAACATTATAATATATTGTTATATTGTTTTAGGTTTGGTGATTGGATTGGTGTTAGGAGGGCTACTGAGTATATCTCTTGTTGTGTGCACGGCTCTTTACTGCCTCAGGTGGGTATAGCTTGTAAATGTACAGATAGTTCCATATGCATAGTATTAAACTTTAAACAGATTTTAGTACGGTAAAATTGGGTTTCTGTTTTCAAGAAAGGTTTGAAAATATTCCTTCTTCAATCGCATTGTCTGTTTCTCTGTATATACAATGTAAATGTTCCCGTGTAGTGTCGATCGAATGTTAACAATGTGACACAATCTTGCGGCAATAATGATACAATTGTGGTAAGACTTGTTTAAGTACTGGTGAGCCACTAAGTTCTATCTCCACTATCCGGACTTCGCTGATTGGTCCATCTCACACTTCGGTCTTCGCTGATTGGTCCATCTCACACCTCCGTCTTCGCTGATTGGTTCAATCTTGCGGTAATTGCTAACTTGTAGAATACTTGTAGGGATCGAAGTAAAGCCATCATAAACTTACGTTATCTCCTTTAAAAAGAAATTGAAGTAGATGTAGTTTTAAGAATGTGACAGCATAATAATTATAATCTGGTCACTTTAAAATAATGCTTCATTCATTTTCAGACGTAAAAGAGCCAAATCAGCTGCAGATTACAATTCGTTCAACGAAGGGAAGGATGGAAGTACTACAGGAATTCCCAATTCTACCAGCAAAGGAAACGTGTGTGTCGTGACCTCTGTCGGAGGTCATAGAGACATGTCGTCTGGGTACGCCTCGGATAGTGAGAGTTCTGAGGAATACGATTTACCAAATAACCCCACGTATGAATCGATTGAAAAGTATCGTTTAAGTGACACCTACTGTAGAGTCGCAGACGAGATTTTGTGTCCTCCTCCCGCTCCAAAACCAAGCGATGAGCCAGAAAATTTAGACTCTGTGTCTGCTACATACGCGGAGATACAATCCATTTTAGATGAGAGGATTCCGCCTCAAGTTCCGCTCTCGTATCGAGAGTTTCTACGGAGGCAGTTGGCGGCCTTAGAAAAAGACGATAACACTTCGCCTTATGGAAATAATGGCCCTTATGCAGTTTCAGGATATCTTTGTGGAGAGTTGGACAACGAATCAAAAGTACCTCCTAAAGTTCCACCAAAAACCCCGGGAATGTTGGCAATTGTTAAAGGCGTACCAGTCCTGAAACCGATTGACCAAGATTCACAAAGGGAGGCTACTCACACGGACCCTCTCTACTCCCGCCCAACAAATCAACAAGCGTCGTTTAATGACGAAGATGACATTATATTTGTTGAGAATGACCTTTATCAACCTTCGTCTCCTACATGAAGGTTTATAAACCAGTTTTCCAGGGTTATATTCAATGTGCTGTGATCATATACAAACTGTAATTTTAAATGTCAGCGTGGATGAGGAGAATGGGCTTTAGTATGTAGCCTATACTTTAGGCATCCGTTCATAACACAAGGCTCTACTCATGGGCTTCTCATGCAAACCCTGTAAATAACATTGGTCTAGTAAAAATGGAATATGTAGTGTTATCTGAAACATGTGAGGATAAAAAGTGTTGTAAATGAATAGGATATGTGTAATGAAACTACCATTGTGATACTGAGACTGAGCACCTCTTCAAGCAATTTGACAGTCGTAATTACAAAATGCAAAAAGCTAATGTTGCCAATAAGATTGAATGTGGGAGACACGAATGCGAATAATTATTGTCGTTTGAAGAGAAAACATAATGCATTGTCACATCTTTCGTGTCCTGAAATATTTCTTTATGAGCAAGAAACTTTCTTCGAATTTACAGAACAGAAATTTCATGCTGTTGTTGTAACTGTTCTTTTTATGCTGTTGATGTAAATAATTACGGGTCGACTGATTTATGGACAGTCAAGAATTTGTATAGTTCGTCACTTTTGAAATACAATTGGGACAGGTATGCCGTGTTTTATTTTAATTTTTTCAACAATTCGCTGATCTATTCAACTGAAATAAATCCAGGAAAATGATTGCAGTACGGTATCTAACCACTTATCTGACTTAACTATTATTTGATAATTTTTTAAAAGAATTAATCAGCCAATTAACAAGCTACTCTTCATTACTGTAGAGTAAATATAAATGCATCACCGCGTGCAGCAGCTGTGTAATTACAGAAGATGACGTCTTGCTTGTCTTGAGTCAGATTTTATTGCCGTATAATGGCATGACTGTTTAATACGGCTACAATTGGTAAAGGTGTTGATAGTTGGAACTGCTATTGAAAATCACAATGCAAAGTTTTCATAGATCTGAACCACCAAATGAATAGGCCCATAGCATCCCATGCCTGTGTGCTTAACACCATTTCGCTTCAATCAGCTGTTGGCGTTAGTAATTATTCGAAGCGAATAACAGTTCTTCCGCGTGATATACCCGCCTTCATGTCAACATACACCCGATTCACATCCGTTAAGGAAACAAAATCTACCGGTGGACCAGAAATCTGCGGAATAAATAAATATATCTGTCACAACAGTAATTGCGAACATTATTTTGCAAAATAATGGCGACTTTAATATGAAGACGTTACTTGTTAAAACAGTGCCGATTTCGATTGAGATCAATATTCGGTTACAGTATCGACTGTAATGTGAGGACAATACTGTTACAACAGCTGTCAGTTGAGAACAATGGCTGTTTACAAAGGGACGAATTCGAACAGGGGACATTACAGTAACATGTTGAAATTTAGGGCAACGTTAATGTAAACACCAGATTCCTCGAATTGGCGACAGTGCTAAAGAAAATTATAAACCATTCAAAAAGAGGACAATTCCTGCAAATGCAACAAAGTCTTCAAGGTTGGAGACAATGGTTGCGAGAACAGGCGTATTTTCAAACTGAAGAAAATGCTTGTGCAAACAGCTGCGTCTTCAAAACGAAGACAATGTCTGTACAAACAGCCTGTTTTCTAATTGATGATACCAATAGTCTAACTCTGCCTTCAGAACGAAGTGTGGCCTTCAAATTGTAAGTGTGTTTTATTAAAACAAGACAACACTTTTTTCGTGTATCTGCAATGTAACCATTCTATTTATTTTCTCCTCAATTTCAAAATTCCAGTTTAATAAAGGATATTCTGAATCTCACAAAAACTGCAGAACTGTAAAAGCCACGCTGGTGTTGGAGCATAGTCCTAACAGCAGGCTCATATTTACTTTCAAAATTCCAGTTTAATAAAGGATATTCTGAATCTCATAAAAACTGCAGAACTGTAAAGGCCACGCTGGAGCATAGTCCTAACAGCAGGCTCATATTTAGTTTACATTCATTTCACCAGGTGGCCGTCTACACCTTCAAAACCGTACAATATAGTATAAACTGAGTCTATGAATAACAAATTTTGTTTTCCATTTTTATACTTAAAAATATTAGCTCTTTTTCTACTTCATAAAGAGAAGATGAATATAAAGAAAGACATAACTTTCAGAGATTGATGGATGGATAGAGCCTTACCGAAGGGAAGAAGATATTTCTGATTGTTACAAACCTTGTTATCTGCAACCCTACGAACGAGTTCCCTTAATTGCTCGACTGTTCCTGTACGGCTAGCAGAGATGGTTAGAGAGGAGCCAATGAGGGAATCTGTTCTTACCGACACCAGTCCACCATACAGACCAATCAGGTGTAATTGGCCTCCCTGTTAATAAATTAGGCGACTTGTTAGTCATATATCATCTCTTCTGGTTTCAGTGGTATTTAGAAAGTAAGACAGTAACATTACAACTATTTCCAAGTGTTGCATGTATAGACGTTTTCGACTTGCGGGTTTTCTGATATGTCTATCTTTCTGACAATGAAAGTTGTAGCACTTTAATTTCTTTGTTCCTTTTTCTGCAGCATTTATCGCCTAGTGTCTGGAGTGAAACATCAGTTAATCCAGGGCACAGGTTTACAAACCCATTTTAAGTTACGTTGAACGTTCCAGCCATGACAACACAATTATTATTGTTCTTTATTTAATAATGTCGCGGTATTGGAGTTCTATGCCCACCAGGTCGTAATAGGTTTTGACTACACAATATCTGGAGTCGCTGGGATACAAACGTTTGACGTCAATCCCAATGGGTAATGGGGACCCTCGACGACATTGGCAACAAACAAAGACAAGACAAAATAATGACAGGATGCAATTAGTACAAGTACACACAGCGTAAACGTGAATGTAATGGCCCGTCATTACGTTAAGAGTCAAAGTATCGACATAAGCAAGAACGATTTGATCTGAATATAGAATTCCATATCGCACTGCCTTGTGAATCGGAATCGCGAATTGTTGGCAAGGGAGCTTGTTTTATCTTTGGAAAAGGTCCTCTTGCGTCACAACATTCGATATGGCGACCCTTCGATATGATTAAGTTTTCTTTGTGACGTTGTTACAGAACAGCAACTCGGAACGTTAATCTGATGTCAGGCGCATCAAAACCCCATGTAAATATTCCAGATTTAGTTTTGAAAAAGCTGCCGCGAACTTACCTGGAAAGTGTTAAGAGTGTTTTCGTTATTTTGGGATAAAACTTTCTTAGTTTGAACAGATTCTAGTTAAAAAAAAATTGTGCAGGTTGAAACCCGATCAGGAATCGTTTGGGTGCAGATTAGATAGCTAAACAGAATGTCCCATTACACTGTTTTTATTCTTTTGTTTGTTTGATTGAAGTTTAACGTCGTACTCAATGGTATTTCACTTATGTGACGACGGATTATCCACTTCACACTGTTCCTTGCCTAATTACGGTGAACAAACAGGAGGAGACATCGTAAAAAAAAAAAAACCCCAACCCTGTCATTGCCGGAGCCACGTACATCGTGGGACTCACTCATATGCCTGATGGTCGACAGACAGACTCGATCCCGACAACGGTACATCGAAGCAGGATTAGAAAGTGCACACGCTAATCTCTAAGCCGCGGGCCACTTTTTCATATGGGTGGAAGAATAAAATTAAAGTAGACCTTTCTAAGTGACTTTAAACCAATGTCCACCGTTTGAGTTAGGCCAACAAAATCGATGACAGCGCATGCTCCCCCATTAGTTCGTGTCGTCAATCTCTCCACACACTCGTCCACTGCACACAAAGAATGATTCTATGACACTGAACATTGTAGCAATCTGTTTAATACTGGTTCGTCTTCTACGCCAAGTTACAATCAACAAAGAGGCTCATTAGAGGAGGTAATATAATTGGAGACTATGCAATAGGAACCTTGACGGTAGGCCTAAAGAGCTATAAATTAAAGTAAAATAAAATAAAGACAATATTAACCAAAATACGACAATAGCAATGATCTTAAATCGAAATTCGTGGAGGCAAGCATATTTTCTTTCTCTACCATAAAAAACCTACACGAAAGAGATGCTTACCGTTATCGTTTAACAATATTTTCTCCATAGCACCATTTTCCAAGGCCAAGTCAAGTTTTACCTCCTGTTTATTGAGAGGAAAATAAATTAAGTGATACGGGATCCAGGTCGGTCCCAAAACGAAAATTCTAATAGTCGCACAAGATATGATTTTCACGTTTTTATTTGAAGTAATTCTCTCCGGTCGAACAGTTGATATAAATAAGCTCTCAGATACTGTGTTGCGACAAACATACCTAGACGAATAGTGTTTGACACGGCTCTCAATGACGTCACACAGTGTTGGGTTCACAAAATACAGTTCTTCCAATTGTCTTATATAAAGACCAATTACAGTTAAGACAATAAAATGCGGATGTCATTAACAAGTTTTAAAAGCGATCACTCTATATACATGTACCAACCAGTAGATGCAATTTGGTATACGATTTCGTGAAATGCAAAACAGGGGAGATAACTTAGTTCCATTATACTTCAGGCTGTCCCAACTGGCCAAGTAGTAGCAAGATGAAGCCCCTGATTACGCCAGCAATGATTTTTCTTAAACAACAAAATCAAACTCCTGATAAACCCTTTGAAATAAATGGAATGAAAGTAGATACAAGTTACCGATATATCCATAGCAATGAGTTTTGTTTGTGGAGGTAGAACGCAGGCGGCCAGATTGAGGCACCATATACCCACTCCGCCACACCCATTGACTACCAGGGTCGGGCAGTCTGGAAAATCCACAAAAAAAAGCATTGTTGATTAATCAAAAGCAAAATCCGTATAATTGACATGTGAACCATGTCAGACTGTATTTAGAAACACAGTGGGCTGTTGCATGGAGCTACCTGCTGCATGCCCTGGTGTTCTCAGAGCTATGTTAGGCAGCAGGAAACCGATCTGTTTTCTGGTGCCTTTTAATTGACTTAAAGGGAAAGATAACTAAAGCATAAAGCATGTCTGAGCAGATAACCTGTAATCCATTCTAAACGTTATTCGCGGACCTACCTCGAAATTTCATGAGGAGATTCCAGCTCTAAGGTATCACCGGGCCATCTTTTCGCTGATTATCCCCTGTTTTTCGGGATTTTTATTAAAAGAAGTTTACACTATACAATCGCCAGAATT
>JAQQZZ010121727.1:0-14519 GCA_030265115.1 Mopalia vespertina
CATGTAATGTTAAACACCAATCATGTCACCAAGCTACATGTACATGTAATGTTCAACACCAATCATGTCACCAAGCTACATGTACATGTAATGTTCAACACCAATCATGTCACCAAGCTATATGTACATGTAATGTTAAACACCAATCATGTCACCAAGCTACATGTACATGTAATGTTCAACACCAATCATGTCACCAAGCTGCATGTAGCCAGCATATTCATGTTTTGATGCCAAGCAACATGTATCATCTGAGTTGTATTGAAATAATATCAGATTCAGAACAATGTTGACAAAGATTCAATTACCTAGTGACTTGTAAACATTTTTAATTCTTTTTTTAATGACTTTGTAAAAATCAGCCTGCATCACCATGCCTTTGCAGTAAGGAAGTCCTTAGGGTCTTGTTTTTTATTACCATGTAAAAGGTGGAATTTGATGCATCACACTCTCCGGGTGTTCTGGTAAACTGGTATCATTCATATTACCATTCGAAACAACCAGATAACAATGAATTATGTTGACTCCTCAGTAATTCAGGGATAACAACTCTGACCTCCAGTCAGCTTGAAGATTTACAACTGTGTTTATGTTGATAAATTACATTCATGCATGTAGATTCTAATAACTTCTGTACAGTGATAGGTGATGGATCTGTAGTTGTGCATGCTATTATCTCTTATTTTGCCTCCTATTAAATCAGGGTGGCATGAAGTCTTCTAGAAGTCTTGTCTTTTATTATTTTTTCAATATATTATCTATTCAATCTGGCCATGTTCAGAGGTGAATCTTGGGTCAATTTGGTTTCTTAAAACCAAAATAATATACACTCAAAATGACAAAAAAAATGTCACTAAATTATTGTAATATACATGTTATCTTTATCAAAACCTTGACTATGATGGGTTATGGAAAGAAACTTGAATTTATCTTCTCTTGAAACTCGTGAGATTATACTGTAGATTGAATTAGTAGACACAATTTAGCTGGACAGGAAGCTACATGTAGAACTGCAGTGATTGATATGTGTGGCTCTAGAATGTGTTCCAGGTTTTATTTATAACTGTCAGAAGTGTATTCAAGGCAAAACCACATGTGAAATGACAGTTTTAATGTGAATCTTGTTGCTGACAGAAAAAAGTAAATAAAAAGGAAATATTTTCTGGTGTGAGATCACGGAGATCGGTGGTTTGGTTTTTTGGATATTAACTTATTCAACATGGTTTAGAGCACTTCGATGTGGATATTATGTATTGAATCAACTTACATGAATTTTTTTCTGGTTATATATCAATGTGTGCAAATATTGTATGGGGCCTATGTAGCAGAGTGGTCTAGAGTTTATGCTCTAAATAGTATGCTTCTGGTGCACATATCCCCCTCACCTTTGGGGTTGCAGGTTTGATTCCCGGGTCCATATCTTACATGTATGTGGGTTGGTATGATCCTGTTGATCTAACATCGGATAAATAAAGAATCAGGAATGTAATTATCAAGAGTTTTAGAAGAATAATTTGAGGTTTTGAAAAAAAGTTGTTTATATTCCTCTAAACCACTGTTTTCTAATTGGGATTATCATTAGGTATCTGTACATGTACATAAATACAAGTAGAAAGTTTTCAGCATTTTATTGTCAAAACAATGAGAATTTTTTTTATAAAATTCTTTTTAAGTGAAGACTTAGTGCATTTAGATAAAATATATTAAAATTCAATTTAGAGATATTTTATGACATGAATACATGTACATGTAGTTGGTCAGACCCATCTGATGTTTTAAAGGTGTTTATCTTGGTATTGTGAAGAAAATGCAATAGGGAGCTTTATACATGTATCTATGTACAGAATAAATGCATCCTATGTGATAGCTCGTAAGAAATTCAATTGCTTCTATTCTCTGTGCATGATAGTGACACTTTGTTTTAGATACAATTGGACTTGAGCAGTCCATGAACTGAATGCCCTGTCCAAGGTTGGTAACTTATCTGCAGTGAACTAAACCATGGTCAAATATCTACCTGTATAATATTAGAGGATGTACGGTATTCAGTGAGTCCAGTTTTTTGTGTGGTCTAATTGTCACCTTAAATTGGCTTTCTTATTGATCAGAGGTCAGCCATGTTCCTTCAATTCTCCCTCCCATCTGTTTAATAAAACTGTTTACATTTGGAATAAAAATAACTCACTACCTTTACAAACTAGTCTGGCACATTCCTGTAAAATTGAGCTTGTATACTCGGATAGGTCAGTGAACAGGACTCCGTATGAGTTATGTTTTTTTATGCTCAACTATTCATATGTGTGTTAGAGTCAGCTGGCTCTCAAATATTTATATCAGAAAAAAAATAATCATCAGATTTTAAGATTTTCATACAGGGCTAAATGGTTATGCTATCACAAAGTCATAATGTGTCTTTCACAAATATGTCCTTTGGTAACTTAGATGAAATATTTTTGCTTTATCTTCTGCCGCTCCAATAAGTCACAAATTGCCATGTACATGTATGTAAATTCATTTTCCACCGGAATTAGGCAAGGGACAGTCTGCAGTGGAGATTCCATCTAAGTGAAATACCCTTAAGTGTATAAACTCCAATCAAACAAATAAACCGAAGTAACTCTCCAGTTTGCCATAGTCTTGCAACTTCATCAGAACTTTAAGGTTACTCTACTCGAGGGGCTTAGCCAAAAATCAAAAGTACATGTAGGGTGTCCAATATGGTCATTTTGCTTCACATTTCAAATAACTGGGTGTCCAATTTTGACTGTTTTCCTATCTCTTGCTTGTTAAAGTTTCTCAAAACAGGGAGTCCAAATGAGACAATTGTTCACTTCAGGGTGTCCATTTGGACGGGTGTCTGCCTAAGGCCTTGCTCTACTCACTGAATTCTATATTTAGTAATAAAAATAACAGAACACCACAAAAACCAGAATCTATTTGGGTGCTTTCATTTGATTTTGCTCTCCGCTGACCCATTTACACATACTGTTACATGTAATTAGTTTTGTTAAATAAAACCTTGACACTGTCCTACTGCTCAGACATGTTGAGCTGTGAACAGTCCAGTTGTACTATACTGTATCACTTGTGTAAAAGATAATATCCAACTACATGTACTTCTGGTAGTAACAACTGGCCTAGATTTGATGTAACTACATGCTGTTATTAGGTTATGATTGTTAGCTTAAATGTCAAAACTCACCCTTCTCATTTGACCAAGAATGTGTACGTATTTGACAGCTTGGGTGTATAATAAAATGAGATCATGGATTACTTCATGTAGACTTTGATTTTTTCACATGAAACTACCTGTATATATGTTTATTATAACTCCGACACTCTTTGTAGTTTGTACTTATTCACTGGGCCTTAACTGTAACACAAACTATTATTTATATTTCTAAAAAGCAATCACACTAGCACATGTAGAGAAATACAAAAGACAATACATATTTCTGCCACTGCCAAGCTACAAACATGATCTTCAGTATGACATTAGACATGAACATATAAGAGGCAATACATATTTCTTATCTTTAATATGACATAATACAGGAACATACAAGAGACAATACATATTTATGATCAGTTACCATATAACACATACACACACAAGAGATAATTTATATTTCTGCAACTGTCAAGCTACAAACATGATCTTTAGTATGACATAAGACATGAACATACTTGTATAAGAGACAATACATATTTCTGATCTTCAGTATGACAACACATGAACACACAAGAGACAATACATGTTTCTGTAGCCATCAAGCTACAAACATGATCTTCAGTATGACATAATACATGAACACAAGAGACAAAACATATTTCTGATCTTCATTATGACATAATATGTGAACATATAAGAGACAATACATACGTGTACGTGTTTCTAAATGAATCTTGATGATCTTGGATGTGAAAACTAGACACATAATTTACTGAATTTTATGTACATGTATATTTGATTTTATTTGTAAAAATGATTAGCGAACAAGACTGAATGAATCTGAAGTTTCATCTAGTTGCCTAAAACATACTTGGACCCTCTGGCCATGGCTGTCAATCCTTGGCTAGCTTATTGGACTACTGATCCGCCTTAGATGTGCTTGTACAGGACCACTGATACACGAGAGCGTTATACAAGGTGATTCTTATGAGTTTTATAAATACTTACTCTTGGGCTTTACTTAAAATGAAAAAAGTACTATGCTTGTCTCAAGAGTCCATCATTGGTTTTCTACAAGCTGATTGTAGTTCATATGCAGCTGATTGTATTGTATATTATAACATGGAGTAAAAAGTGGATAACCAGTTGCCATGTGAGTGGAATACCATTGAGTATAACTTATAACCACAATAAAATAAACAAACAAGTATACTAAGCTTATATATTGTATGTAGTATTATTCCCATTGATGAGTTTCATAAAGAACAGTGCAAAGTCCTGCAATATAATTGTATACAGACTACACCTGGATGCAAGGTGATCCAATATTTTGTTTTATTTAAAACCATTACACGATAGTGCATTTGGGCCTCTAGTTTCCTCTATTTTTACCCTTTGGTCACTATCAGTCGCACTGACTGAAACTTTGTAAGAATGTTATCCAATGTACATGTATCCCGCCAATGGTTTAAAATAAAACAATTAGATAACAAAATAGAAATTTTGGGCACAACAACACAAAAAACAAAAAAAACAAAAAAAAAATTCAACGTAATGGAATGGGGAAGAAAAAGATAGCTGGATGATCAAGATAACTCATCTTTTTAAGTCAACAGCAGAAAGAGCAAACATTGACAGAGAGGTTTTGTGAGATTCATCACAGAAAAAGTCACTTCTTTCAGTTTACATTTGTGATTATCTATCAGAAAGAATGGTTGAAGTTTACAAGAAGAGCATACATTCACAGAATGGCATTATAAATTTTCAATAAGAATTGGGTCTAAACTTTTGAAAACATACTGTTTGCTTATACTGTTCCAATATGGATTTTGTGAGTTTCCAGAAAAAAAGAAGGTCTTGTATCAGTAGAAAATATACTCCACATATCTTATTTTTGTATTCCTCTGTCTTATTGACCATCCTGATAAATGTTTAATATAAAAAAACAAAGGTGCTCAGAAAAAACTTTAAGGTGTTAGATAACAAATGTAGTCAAGTTAAGGAACCTTAATAGAAATAATAAAAGAGCAGGATGTGTTTATCTAGATGTTTCTTCCTCATCCAAATATAGATTCCTGTTAAGAACACCAATAAAAAGCCGCACCATGCTGTATATATCCTGTAAAGTTTCTAACAGACAGACAGACTGGGTATGAATAGACAATCAGACAAAGGAAAATCAATGAAGGTCCAGCACGATATGTTCTCAGTTTTTGTTACATGTACGTCCTAGGGCTAGCCTAAAACTCTTAATCCTGAAGCACATATACATGTACATGTATAAAGCTATGTAGCGTTAACTTATGAACTCAATAAAAGATACACATTGATCCAGGATGATTCAATAATTTGTTTTATTTTAAACCATTGGCGGGGTACATGTACATTGGATTAACATTGGAGTTTATTTTCTACTGATACAAGACCTTCTTTTTTTCTGGAAACTCAAAAAATCCGTATTGGAACAGTATGGCAAACAGTATGTTTTCAAAAGTTTAGACCCAATTCTTATTGAAAATTGATGCCATTCTGTGAATGTATGCTCTTCTTGTAAACTTCAACCACTCTTTCTGATAGATAATCACAAATGTAAACTGAAAGAAGTGACTTTTTCTGTGATGAATCTCACAAAACCTCTCTGTCAATGTTTGCTCTTTCTGCTGTTGACTTAAACAGATGAGTTATCTTGATCATCCAGCTATCTTTTTCTTCCCCATTCCATTACGTTGAATTTTGTTGTTGTTGTCTTTTTTTGTGCCCAAAATTTCTATTTCGTTATCTAATGGCTGACAAATTTATTCACCTCTTCAATAAAATGTCAACCTGATTTTAGCTTTATCCAAATAAATTCAAAGTTTGAATGTTCTTTTGGGTATGGTAATTGGGGTTTTCGTTTTTTCCAAATCTATCTGTTTAGAATATGTCGATTTAAACGTATTAGGCTATTTATATCTGCTTAAAAATTGCGTTCAATTTCTTCAATTTCAATAGACAATTTACTGTTTGAGATGAACATTTATACATTATTGAATTTGTGTACATGAGATACATGTAGGCAGTAAATTAAACCTATCTCCTTATCCAATAAAATAAATGATAATGTTTTTAAAGGAGATGCGAGTGGTCGGTAAATCTTTCTGTGAGCAAAGAAGAAACACGCAAGTGATTTTCTAGATAATTTTCCGCACTCTGTAACATCCTATACTTCATCTTCTAGAAAATTTAAATTGGTTTCCTTCTCTCATTCTGATTATATTATCCATATTTACGCGCAATAATCTTGAATATTACAGTCAAACCCAATGAAATAATTCTTTATCTAGTAAGACTATTTATTGACGTTCTTGTTAACTGTTGATTTTGACTTGGTATGCTGCTTGTGGAATGTACATAAACAGAAGTCTATCAAGCAGAAGTGCATGTATGAAACAAGCCATTACCCAGTCTCAACGTCATTGTGATTAGGCCAGCGCTGAATGTTGAAAAAGCGCCCTCTAGTGAGAAATAGAGTAATCTCGAAGAACATGAATTTGATGTGGAATCATGGGTAAATCATGCTAAAGCAGTAAAGCTGTTTCTACATGTACCTCTTGGCCAAGGTTATATTTTACCCATAAGGCGTCAGTAGATTCTGACATTCAAACTCCACGAAACGAACGAAATCCCACATTTCTTGCGCAATATAAAGTCATATGGCACTATGAAAGTCCTCTGTTTGTTTCATTGGTGTTTAACGTCGTACTCAAGGGTATTTCACTTATATGATGACGTGCCAGCCCAATGGGTGAAGGAAACCACCCTCAATACCACTGGCAACAAACAAAGACAAGACGTGACAAATACAGGACAATAACAGGACGCAATTTAAGACACCACAAACAGATCGGCTTCCTGTTCCCTTTGCACCAAGGCAACATTGAAGTTCCCTCCAACCAAGTCCTCTGAAAGTCACAATGCCGTTGAGACTGGCAGTGGGTAATGGCTGGTTTCATACTTCTGTTTGATAGACTTCTGATATAAAGCATGTATGCCCACCCCAACACAACCTGCAGTCCTCATTATGATGACAAACATAAAGCAAACAAACTAACGAAAATTGGATATTTACCAATACTTCGTGGGTACATGTATCTTAGATTTTTATTAATTCCAGCTATGGCGGCAAAACATGTGATACATTACTGTTAACTAAAGTGTTCTATTCAACTTATTAGGTTATTAGGTATCTCATTGCTGTCAGCGGAGAGTTAAGTTGATGATAATAAGTGTTAAAGTATTTATCAATTTCTGTTTAACAATATCTAAAGAGCAGTTTACAAGTCTTGTATTAGAATAAATTGATGTTCAATACCTGGACCGTGTTAACTTCCTGTGATTGTTTATAATGTATGGAGATTTCTTGTACTTGTAAACTGACCTAGCCCTTAAGCAAAATCAGTTAGCTTTGAGCTTAGTCAAAATGTCTTTCCTTTGCACTGGAGGAACATTTATTTTTAGCCAGCCTCTTCACATTCATGGTTGTGTTACAGAAAGTGTGAAATACCCATGAGCATGGCGGTAAACAACAATCAAAAAATTAATTAAAATTAAATAAAGTTTATTTACTTGAATAAGGTAGCATTGCCATTGAAGAATAAGTGTTGCAGCAGTATATCAATAGGCTTTCTGATACTTCACCAGTACAAAAAGTGCATGCTTATTTGTTTATCAAAACTGAAGAAAAGTACTTAATAGACTTTAATTTGATAAAAGTATTATTTTTTATCAGAGTAAGTTGCATAAAATCTGTGTAAATAAAACTGTTCAGTTAAATTTCAAAGGACATATGTTGTAGTAAGCGGACTATCAAAGTGTATTTAGAAAATGTCAAACACTCAAACTTGTTCTACCAAGATAATCCTACTGCAACTTCTGGATTGTTTTAAATAGCTTGTTTTGTTTTGTTTTGTTTTGTTTTTTTTGCCTAGTTTTGTCCATGGCAAGAAATGACACATTAGTTATCAGTGGTCGAAGTCTTTAATTTAGTCCGATACGCCTTTTGGACAGGTTTGATTGAGGAGTGTAGCTGTATCAGAAATTGGGGTTATCAAATTCACCATGGATTTGGTCTTAAGTGGAAGGGGCTGAGTTTGTTAGCTTAACGTTTTTACAGAGATTGTGGCTGTATTTAAACAGGTATGGGGTGTTGGACTCAAAAGCTTGTTTAATCTCCTAAGATAACACTTACTAAAATCCCCTGTGAGAAATAACTGACACTGCTGCTACATGTAAACATTAGAAACATATAGTCCGCCTAATTAAACTTTGTCTTGCTGTACTGTCTGGTTTGTTTCTTATATTTAGGTCTTGTTCGATCATCAGGCGCCTACAGGGTAAGGGAAGTATGTACTAAGCGTTGATATGCTGTCCTCAATTAGTGCTGAAGGAACATAATTTTCCTACAGAGAATAACACATTTTCTGGTGTAATAACTTTGCTTTTTACTGCTGGAATACAACTCTTTCCTGTAAGTGAAATACGTGTACCAGTGAATATTACATTAAATACCACCTAATTAAGCGATCGATTATCACTTCCTTGGGCCCCTTGTAGATGGACTCCACTGGAACAATCAATTCGAATTTGGTTTATCTTGTTTCTTTCCTTTTATCTGAGCTGGACAATAGGTTGACCAGCTGGTTGGGCTCCAGCTCAACTATAACACAACAGTTGTTTGTGGTTCTACCCTCTTAATTTACAATAACATCTTCATTTACAGTATCCTCTTAATATTGCTTTCATATTAATAAAATGTACTTTCAGAAAGTGTTTTATACAGTTACTTTAAATTATGTCTGCCTGGTTTTGTTTACTTTGAGATATAATAATATTACAGATATGTACTGATTTTCACAAAAGTAATAATGAATCTCTAAATATGTATAATAATAAATATTAAAATAATGTAAGTACATGTGTATATTTATAAATCACTATGATCTGATACAGTGGGCTAAGATTTACATGGTTTTGTCCCAGTTTTGGAGATAGTGTATCATCATCAACAAGAGGTAGAAGATCAAACCAACAGGTTTTACTTCTGTATTTGATTTCAAGATAAGAAACACAACCACAGTTTATAATCAACTCAATTTTGTTTTCCCTGTGTGACAAAGTGAACACAATGACCCAGTTCATTCTGGGTCCATAGCACAAATCCTACTTGGTTTGTTTAATAACAATCTAAATAACTCTAAATGGCCTCCGTCAGTTAGATTTAAGAGAGTTTTTGAGCAGAAACCTCCAGAATCTTGAAATACTCTTACAGTCAAAATAGGAGTGTTGTTGCCTCTGTCTTTGATTAGAAATATGGCGCAATCATGACATGGTGAGGAATAGAGTTGGGCAACATGAAGCTTGCTCTCTTCCAACCCCTTTCATCTTTCTTTCCTTTCCTCGTCTCTTTGGGCTTCTACAGTACCATTAAACACCATAATCAGTCTTCTTGTTGTTAACCAGTTAACAGTTTGTGAATATTATATCTTGAATGAAAGAATGAAGTTATGAGGAGATGATTCGTGTCTGCTTATAAACTTTCAATAAGTTTTACTCCAATTCTCTGAAAATGTTCTGTTTGTTAAGACAGTGCTCCACTATGGATTTCTGTGAGAGACTCCCAGAAACAAAGCGTGTCTTGTAGCAGTGTAGGAAGTGCTCCAGATGTCTTATTGTTGTGCTCCTCTCCTCTATTGACCATCTTGTTCAGTTTTTAATATAAAATGATAAGGGTGCTCACAAAGCATTTGGAATATAATGGAGGCAGGTTAAGAATCCTTAGAAAGAATAAAAGGGTAGGATGTATTTATCTGCAGGTCTATCTGCCTTCCTCAACCAAATATGGATTCCTATTGAAATAAGAGCGATACATATTCTCTACATTGCCTATGTAAATACATGGCAGGGAGCATTTACTCCAGTAAGGTACAGAGAGGATAAAAATCAATGAGAGTTTCATACATAAGAGCATGACAATCTTAGAGTTTTTAGAAAAGATCATGGACTTTGTTTGTCTTCAATAATGATTGGTAAATTGAAACTTTCTCTCATCTAACTATATTGAGATTATACATGTACCTGTTTGAGAGTGGTTTAGGGATGTGTCACATGTGCGTTTGGAGATAGGCAGGGGCTTGGCCAGAAAACAAAACAATGATGTTGAAAATGGTCTGACATTTTGCTTAACTTTTTAAGTACATGTAACTTGACTTGTGGTCAAGGGCTCCTGAAACAACACAGAAGTTGCAACTGGAAACCGGAGTTCCTTACTCACACTTTGTCTTATGGCGCTATATTTTGCTCTCTGTGATTGTGTTGCCATGGTAACTTGCCAGTGCCATGGGGGAGTGAAAAATATGGAGATACATGTATGTGGTATAAAATGTCCACACTATAACTAAAAGTTTGATGTGGCTCTGTGAAGATAATGTAAAATGTTCACGGACTCTAGCGATTCATTCTTGGAGACGGCTATATCTAGTCACACTTGGGTACTTCACCGTACTTGATTCTTAGTTTCTGTCCCATTCCAAAGAGCAACAGTCTTGCACCTAAGAATTAATTAAATTGATCTCAAGGAATCTAATTGTGAAGAAATCTGCTGGGAAAACCACAAAATGACGATTTGAACTGAAAGATGAGATGAATGTAAAGAAACAAGAGTAAGAAATCTTGTGTTTATTGATTGGCCAAGTGTAGTCTATCTGAATGTAACCTGATGATGGAACAATATATATAACAACCAAACCACAGCGAGGGAAGTTGATTGTACTGACTCCTTGCTTCCTGTTTTTACCAGCAGAGTTAGTCTAGCGATGCCCTTTTTGGCTTTTATTCAGAAGTGGTCCACTAGATATGACAAGCTCTTAATTCTTACACCCAATAGCCATTTGAATCCAGACCCAATCTCCGTAACGCTTAAGCTAACAAAATTCAGTCCAGCCACCACTTAAGGCTAAATCTGTGGCGAATTTGATATCCCCAATTTCGGCTGCAGCCAAATTCCTTAATCGAACTTGTTCAATAAGCTTCCTGGGCTGGACTATAAAGTTCGACCAATGATAATTGACTGCTTGGCTTGGCGTTAGAGACCCATGAAATAAACATAGTATAAAATCCAGAACATTATCAGACCTCCCTATGGAATGAAAAAGGGTTTTATATGGCTAAAATGTAGGTCATGGGACGTGCAAATAATGTTACAGGTTGATGGATGTTTAAATTGAATAGGGTCAGTTTGAATAGAAATACAATCTAACACAAAAGGTGCAACTAGAGCCAGACTTGTTTCCTGTTTTACACTGTGAATTTCACACTTTGTTTTCTTGAAACGTTTTATTTTACTAACGATTGTGTTGCATCCTGTCATTGTTTGTTGCCAGTGACTACTAACGGTTGTTTTATTTTACCCATTAAGCTGAAAGGTCGACATTGGTGTTAAATAACACTAACACTACAAATAGACAGTAAAGAACAACCAAAGTGATGGTGTAATCTCCTTAAAATTCCTCATCCATGTATTAACTCAGATTTATTAAAACACTTTCCTTCACCCATTGGGCTGGCACACCACCATATGAGTGAATTAACCTTAAGTATGTATGGCATTCAACTTCAATCAAACAAACAATAAGCTGTACATATCCCCCTAAGACCCAAGGTAATGTTCTTTGTTAGCCCTTAAGGCCATTCAATATGGTAGCTTCTTGTGAGTTTGGGCATTTGTCCACAGCGATGGACATAGGGTTAGAATTTCAATTTGCATCTTGATAATGAATAACTGGGCAATTGTTTTACAATTTGTATAAAACAAATAAGTGTTTGTCCATAGGTGTGGATGAAAGGCTTTAAGATGATAAATATGAATGGACAAAAAATGCTTTAACCTGGCTTTCATCAGATCTTGATGTGTAAGCTCTCTGTACAAATACCCCCTTCGTCTAACAATAACTTATAACTACACTTAAATTTAGCCAATTTAAAGCATTGCTTAGGACACAAGACATTTATAATGTTAACCAGTATATGTCAGACATAGACTCTTACACTCCCTCTCTTTTATTAATTGCATCAAATTAGACCAATTGACTTGCAATTTGTGATATTATCTTCATTCTGAATTATATCTAATGAGACTTAATGTACCAGAAGTGTGTTAATTCCTGGGCTAAATGCCATTATGGACTTCATTGACAGCTATAGAAATTGTGTACCAGTATATGGATCTACATTTGGTGATGAAGGCATAGCATTTACTGTTGCTATTTTCTTGTATATCAAATTTCTACTATATTTGAATTGAATTAAATGACAAAATTACTATGGTTGTACAGACCGTTAGATTGGGGAAACACAACATAGGAGGATGTCCCCAACACAAATGACCAGCCTGACCATGTTCACACATATATTCGAAAGTGGGGATGAAATCAAATCTGAAAAATGTTAAAATAATTGATATTGAAAGCAGGTATTTTGAATGAGGGGTGAAGGAAGCTATATATGGGTTAAAGCGAAGTCCCCTTCGCTAAATAGAAACGGGGGCTTTCAGTTTAAACTATCGGAAGCTTGGAACGAAAAAATGAGAATAATGCTCAAGAAATTGTAAAGTTACTGTCGTTCAGTACTATTTTACAATATAAGTGTGGTGCCACCTTTACATAATTTACTGTTAAATTTTCTGATCAAATTATCCCCCCCTTAGACTATGGATACGCTTTATTACTAGCCCTTGATAAACATGTATTAAAGCTGCAGCATACATGTACATATATTCGTTTTCTGGCATGTATTCTCTGTTGAAGGCATCTTGATGGATGTGGCAACGTCAGACAGTTGTTTTAATATTGACAAAACTTATTTTTTTACCATGTACATGTATCTAATCGCCCAGATCAAGAACAGTATCCATTCAGACTTACTATTGGAAACTTACATATTTTATTAACAAGCTTAGTAAAAAAATGTTAACACCCAGTAGCAGTTCATACATTAAGTTTCTATTCATAACCTTTTCAATTTGATTCAAATCCCAACCCTATTTTTATGTTAAAATATATTTTCTTGTTCTTCTTCCAAACTGTCCTTAAATTGTTTCTTTAATTCTGAATTTGACATTTTTCTGTTTACACAATCACATTTGCTTCCTCAGAACTACATGTAGAACACCATTGCATGAAACCATGTTTGTATTACTAGTTAATTTAAGACAATTGCCTTCTCGCGGCACAATTCATCTTGACCAAATTACGAAAGCCTGGCTTTGATCCAAGTAAGAGTATAAAGTAATCACCATTAAACTGGCTTGTTCTCGTTGAAGGTCAATGTTGTGAACACGATTATTGTAATACATTATGACATGACATGGTAACTTACAAACTTAAAATGGTAGAAAAACTCCTAAATTATTACGGTTTTGTTGCTAGACAATAGGTTGTTAACTCCAGGAAATACTTTAAAATCGACGGATATAGATCGAAATGTACTTCCTTACATCAACATGTTTACATGGATAGGACTTCCATATCCATATTTTTGTCTGCACGTCATCAGAGACTGGCATCTGGTTTCTATCAGTTTTGTTGCTATTGTCTAAGCTTATACATGCAGTTCTTCTGCTGCATAAACATCATAACCACTGATATTATATATTCATGTTCATATTTACCCCTCCAATAAAACTACATACGTCACAAACCAATACAATTTCACTTATGTCCTACTCTTTTAAAAACTACATACTGTAAATCACCTATAATTTCGACAATAATATGGCTACTTTAAAAGTTATATTAAGGACCTATGTATGGTTCCTGGGAAATCTGACTAATCCTGATGTTTTCTAACTCAAAAAATGTTTAATCTGCCTTCCAGGAACCATTTCTAAGTCCTTAAAATAACTTTTAAAGTACATGTAGCCATCTTATGGACGAAATTTTTGGTGATTTAGTGTACGTCACAAACCAATACAATTTCACATATGTCCTACTCTTTTAAAAATTTGTAATAATTATATAAAGATATGAAAAAAGCTTTGGCAAAAATAGTTTCACACCTGACCTGATGATAGCATCCTAAATAAAAAACAAGACTGTAATGTACTCTGTTCAAACTTTACCTGTAAAACACACCATCAACAATTATACTCATAGACATCTGCAGTTGTTTAAATCAATTTGTAAAAGTTACATGGTTCGATTTGGTTTTATATTTGGGGTTCAACTTTATATACATGTATGTGTAGATGGTTTATATTTATTTGATTCCTTGGTTTTTTTACATCGATCATAATGATGAGTCAGCACAGGAAACC
>JAQQZZ010121738.1:0-14518 GCA_030265115.1 Mopalia vespertina
CCTATTACATGATAACGTTGAACCCTTCCTAATTATGTACTAGCAAATACTAACCGAGTTGCCCTTACTATACTACTCATAGCATTTTCTTGAAACCATTTGAGACAAAATTTACTTCATATTGGAGTTTTCTTGAATCATTCGAGACAAAATGTACTTCATAAGGGAGTTTTTTTGTAACAATTCAAGAGAACCTTTCGTTCGCATGAGAGTTTCCTTGAAACCATTGCAGAAACACTTTACTTCACATGACAGTTTAATTGAAACCATTCCAGAGAGACCGTTTATGTATCTGCCGCTGAAAAATGTTTGTTAACAATAATTTTATAGACAAATACGAGACTGAACAATCTGTCAAACTGACTTCAGTTTAAAACGAAATGGCCAGGGCTATGTTTTCACAAATTATTCACAAATGGGCGCAACGGCAGTTAGTATGACGTCCAATATTGAAGCTGCTTTGCCGTCACAATACTAGTAACTGCTTATGTTAAAAGTACGAAACCACACACTGGATGATCTGATACTAAATTTTCACGTGACCGGAATATAGTTAGCAATATTTATCGTGTTTATCGATCATCCAAAGGCATTTTTTAAATACAACGTAGCCAGAATAATATTTGAACGCTGCAGTAGACAACACTTTTGAGTATACGCCATACTCAATTCTCAAATGCAACCGAATTTAAAAATCATCTTTTGCAAAGTGAAACGATTAAACACAGATGGTTCAATTCAATGTATTTATTGTACTGTAAACTGATGTAAACTGATGTAAACTGATTGTCTATTTGCATATATTAATCTGACAGTACACTGGCAATGAGATGCCCATTAATTTATACCCATGAATAAGTTTTGGTTTTAGATAAACTTCCAGAAACAAATTTCTGAATAGACGAATTTCCACTATAGACACGTCGGGATTATGATCATTTAATATAAAATATGTGATAAATATGTAGCCTAAACAGATACTCGGGTATAGGATAAAACAAACAGAACCACAAAAGAGTAATATTAGGAAATAGAAATTAATCTACGAAACATATTGAATGTTGTTGATTATTTGTTAGGGTGGAGAGTTCCGTCAGTGCTCAGCCCTTTGAAACTATCTTCCTTTAGACTACTGAAATTTGTTTTCAATCGGCATGTTTTGGGAATGATCTATTACTGAATGCGAAGGACACTTTCAATTCTAATTGATCCTATGGGGCACAACGCTAAACAAAACTTAAACGGAAGAAAAATACAACAGCCGGTATATTGGTATCCCCTAGATTAAGGAGTCTTAGATTTGCTTCAAGATGCTTCATTATGTGTTTTTTTACAAGATTATTTTCTGTTATGCATGAGCCCATGTCTTTATTGAGTTCCTGTTAACATCTGGATTTATTACGGTCTCATTTTGTTTGAAACATACTACAATAATAAACCCTTTCGTGGAAAGGGTAATTGTTGTTTGGATACAAGCGGAATTGTTTCACATCTCAAGATTGTTAATTTTGAAGATGGTAAAAGATTTAATAATGTCCAAATACCACTTAGGGCTATACTGGTTCATTAATACGTCCCCAGACCTCATTGTTGTGGCTGTGCAGACGACAGATCGGGACGCTGTCGAATAAACAAATTAAGCCACGGTGGCCAGGAATACAATCGGTCTAGTTGCTTTCCTGCAGACAACGAGTCTACGAGCCTTTTCAATCCAAAGCATGATAATGTAATTTTCGCCAAATAAAGAATCCATCATTTAATACAAATCAAACCGGAAACACATTCCCAAAGAAACAGAAGGAGCATCTCCCTTTGTAACATATGGTGCTCTCAAGCTGAACAACAATATATAACTATACCTATAACTATATATACTAGTTAAATCAACGACAATATATAACTATACCTATAACTATATATACTAGTTAAATCAACGACAATGAAAACCCATAGACACAAGCTCGAATGGGCAAATTTACATAATAGGTTTTGAATTTTATATTATGTTTTCATTTTCATTACATGCATGGACACGTAGTACTTTAGAAGATCTGTTTCATATGTATAATATATATATACAAAATTGTTTGCGCCCCGAATACTATTCACATGCAATACTGTATCAATTTAAGCCACAAGCAAATAATTCGCTGCTTTTCCTAAAAGACAGTTTTGTACGATTGAGCGGAAATTCTGTTGTAACCCCAATGTGTCTCAAGTTAGCGTTAGAAAGGCGATACCGTGCGGATAATAGATTAAACAGGTTTCGTTTGGAAGTCGTGTTAAGTGGACTGGTGAAACGTGTGATTTCACATTTTGGTTTAAGAAAATGTGTCATGTTACGTACTCTAGGCCTACATAGCGACAAACGCAGTGTAAAGTTAAATTTAATTGTC
Organism: Mopalia vespertina; assembly: GCA_030265115.1. Lineage (NCBI taxonomy): Eukaryota > Metazoa > Mollusca > Polyplacophora > Chitonida > Mopaliidae > Mopalia > Mopalia vespertina. The sequence goes on from JAQQZZ010121738.1 coordinate 2,397, forward strand.
CTACATTTTCTTCTTTCTCGTTATACTCTAAAAAGGTAACGGAAATGGAAGGGAATACCTATATAAATATAGGATTGTTTCTTTATAACCCATTAGGTTATAGCGGGAAAGGCGAACTGTAGCCCAATTGAATAATCTGAATCCGCATATTAATTATCGTACCGTAGAAATGAGGTATATACAAATTCAAATGCTCAAGATCGTTGTTCGAACACGGAGTAGATAGTTAAACGGAAACGACTATAGTGGATATGTTATTAAGTCAGCCTACTTTAGTGGTGCCTGTGGCAATTTTAACGTTTCTACAGCGGGTATGTATACAGTACTTTTTGGCATATTATATTTGTTTAAGGAATAAGGGTAATTAGGTTATCCCAAACATTGCTTCCTTTCATATATTAGTAGTATTATATACGTAAGCTATATATGGTATTATACATTACACTGTTGTTTTATCAGTGCTAAAATGAATTATTATTCATAAAATATTGAAGTTCAGTTTCTTATCACAATATATCTGGTAGCTACGTTACTTGAGTCTTCCTAACCTTTAGAAATAGCAGAACGCTACCATGATTCTGCACTTTATTTCCAATGTATAGCAATTGTAAGGCCTTACCCTGACTTAAACCATCTCGTTTTCTTCCTTGAGCACTTTTGGATTAGACCGACCACTCGACGTCCATTTTCATGTCAAAATCAATCATTTCTCAGCAGTACCACACTCGCTTAAAATCTCTTCCCGCGGTAATTACACTGTAGGTCATATGGATTCAACGTTATTTGTTATTCAGAGGCAGGCCTTATTTCTATATTTTTGTTACAGCTGCACGTCGTATATCTATTGACCGATAGTCTATAAGATACGTATTCGCATCTATATATCTGGGAGCTGTGCTCACTTCGGTTCTAGTTAACGAGATTGCTGTGTGTGTCGAGGCCATTTATATGTCCATGATGACACTATAATTGACTTAAAGGTTTATATTTCCACTTGTTAACATAAATTTCGTTACACTCATTTATTCAATTTGATATTCACGTTTTTTTGGTTTAGTCTCAATTGCTTCACTATACTCAACCTATTCAATGATTTCATTGTAATAAATGTTATTACACCGGAACAGTTGATGCTTTAATAAACCAGGATCCAGCAACAATCTGAGACAGGCTATTTTGACGCAATCGGCTTCGTCATTCGGAAATCCAGGTCTCACAACATATTTGAAAGGAAAAATGTGGGTTTTTTTATTGCATGGAGACAACTTACCGGTACCGACTCAATATGCAATAAGAAATCTGAACGGGACTTTATGTAAACCTAGAGCTTCTATAATATTACCCACAGACAATATAAACCTCCCGGATTGATTTCCCATTAGTGCCTAGCTGTCCGCGAATCTTTTCGATTATGAAGCACTCCCATAGGAAAAGAGAGGCCTCGATTAAATCTGTAATAAATATAAGGAAACAAGCAGCAGTTTGAGTAATGAGCAAATAAGAAGTAAGAAGCGATTTAACTACACAATGACAAAGTACAACCATATAACTCTAAAGAAATGGTATTGACCTCTGTCAATTAAGTACATTAGGCTGTGTGTATTTCTCTACTTCTGCATGGTGGTTGAATCATTACATCAGTAGTATACCATTGACTACAGAGCATTGAATATATATTATTTATTATATTAATAAATAATAGCTTTTCCATCAGATTCGGGATGCGGTACAGTGTATGCCAGTAGATGAGCGAATTGTGTAGGATTGGCAACGCTTTCTACTCTATAATAGACCCTCAGACGGAGCGAAACTACTAATAATTGGCTCTCATACACTGCGAAACACATGAAAACTGGCTCTTGTACACTGCGAAAATCTTAATATCTCCATGACCATTAAATACTGTGAAACTTTGAATAAATGGACATCTGCCTCTGCGATATTTCTAATAAATGGTCTTGAACACCGCAAAACCCTTTATAAAAGGCACTGCAAAAATCCTAATAATTGGCCACAGACACCCGAAAGTCATAATAACTGGCTCCCAGAGACTAGAGAGGTAATTGAAAACTGGCCCTCGAACAACGTGAACGTCTAAATAACTGGCCTTTGGACACTTCCAAACCAATCGAATGACTTGTTCAACACATTTATTTGCCTCCAATTTTGTTTATTTTCAGTTTTTCAGTTTCACCAAATTACTTGTCGGTATAGGTAGAAAACTCGGCACGACTATAACTGGAAATCCCAATCAACATTGGATTATGGTTGTGTATTTATCCTTGGTATACGTTATGAGCGCCTCAAGTTATTAAAGCTGTATTATGTACACACCAGATAAGCGTTCTTGACATATAAATGGAAAATTATTTGATAATATATTCGAGTATTTAATAGATTTGAATAGCTGTATGATTGGAATTGTTGATATTACTTGTTTATTGTTGACTTACACAATTGTTGGGGCTTGCAATTTCTTGTCGGCAAGCAGCCGAGACAATCTTATATGTAGGAAAGGAAAACAAATTGTGTTGAATTGAAAACAGTTTACGGACATTTGAGCAGTTCACTAGTTTAATGATAACTGATAAGCTTATAACGGACATTTGAGCAGTAGACTAGTTTAATTATAACTGATAAGCTTATAACGGACATTTGAGCAGTTCATTAGTATAATTATAACTGATAAGCTTATAACGGACATTTGAGCAGTTGACTAATTTAATTATAACTGATAAGCTTATAACGGATATTTGAGCAGTTGACTAGTTTAATTATAACTGATAAGCTTATAACGGACATTTGAGCAGTTCACTAGTTTAGTCATAACTGATAAGCTTATAACGGACATTTGAGCAGTTCACTAGTTTAGTCATAACTGATAAGCTTATAACGGTCATTTGAGCAGTTCACTAGTTTAATTATAACTGATAAGCTTATAACGGACATTTGAGCAGTTGACTAGTTTAATTATAACTGATAAGCTTATAACGGACATTTGAGCAGTTCACTAGTTTAATTATAACTGATAAGCTTATAACGGACATTTGAGCAGTTGACTAGTTTAGTCATAACTGATAAGCTTATAACGGACATTTGAGCAGTTGACTAGTTTAGTGTTGGTGTTTATATTGATCAAAATCTTCTTGAATATAAAATTGTTCAAATATTTATTTGGAAGCGTATTTAAAGGAATTTCATATCTGCATACACTTGAGATAATATACAACCCCCAACAAGTGACGACCGAAATATAATAACACAAAGACAAGTTTCGAATTCAAAATGTTATTATTAATTTAGTATAAAAGGAAGGTAATCTTTCCCGTTTTTATAATTAATCTAACATTAATTTACAAATAATGAGCGCATATATAACCTGATAGTGTTGAGTTGTTCTATTAGTTCAAGTTTTAAAATACAGAATTAATTTTGTACTTAGGTCATATCTCAATGTCTGTCGATTTCAGACTATTCCCAATTGGTAAATACAACGGTATTTATGGCACTGCTTATCAAGATATACCACGGTAAACCATGGTAAAACTATGAAGGAGAGAACACATACCATGCTTGTTATGAATATATACCATAACATATACCAGTGGATATTACATATCAGGGCACTATGGTAGAACACGGATTATAAATTAAAGTGAATAACAACGAGAGCTAAGTGAAACTAAACGGACAGCTAAGTGAAAGTTAAAAGAGAGGCAAGTAAAAGTTAACAGAGAGCTAAGTGAAAGTTAACAGAGAGCTTAGTTGAAGTTAACAGAAAGCTAAGTGAAAATTAACAGAGAGCTAAGTGAAAGTTAACAGAGAGCCAAGTGAAAATTAACAGAGAGCTAAGTGAAAGTTAACAGAGAGCTTAGTGAAAGTTAACAGAGAGCTAAGTAAAAGTTAACAGAGAGCTTAATGAAAGTAAACAGAGAGCTAAGTGAAAGTTAACAGAGAGATTAGTGAAAGTAAACACAGAGCTAAGTGAAAGTTAACAGAGAACTTAGTGAAAGTTAACAGAGAGCTAAGTGAAAGTAAACAGAGAGCTAAGTGAAAGTTAACAGAGAGCTAAGTGAAAGTTAACAGAGAGCTAAGTGGAAGTTAACAGAGAGCTAAGTGAAAGTTAACAGTGAAAGTTAAAAGAGAGCTAAGTGAAAGTTAACAGAGAGCTAAGTGAAAAGTAACAGACAGCTAAGTGATATAAACAGACAGCTAAGTGAAAGTTAACAGAGAGCTAAGTGAAAGTTAACAGAGAGCTTAGTGAAAGTTAAACAGCGAGCTAAGTGAAAGTTAACAGAGAGCTTAGTGAAAGTTAACAGAGAGCTAAGTAAAAGTAAACAGAGAGCTAAGTGAAAGTTAACAGAGAGCTAAGTGAAAGTTAACAGTAAAAGTTAACAGAGAGCTAAGTGAAAGTTAACAGAGAGCTAAGTGAAAGTTAACAGAGAGCTAAGTGAAAGCTAAGTGAAAGTTAACAGAGAGCTAAGTGAAAGTAAACAGACAGTTAACGTGAAAGTTAGCAGAGAGCTAAGCGAAAGTTAAAAGAGAGCTTAGTGAAAGAAAAACAGAGATTTCTGAAAGTTAACAGAGCTAAGTGAAATTTAACAGAAAAAGTTAACAGAGAGCTAAGTGAAAGTTAACAGAGAGCTAAGTGAAAGTTAACATAGATCTAAGTGAAATTTAACAGTTAATGTTAACAGAGAGCTAAGTGAAAGTTAACAGAGAGCTAAGTGAAAGTAAACAGAGAGCTAAGTGAAAGTTAACAGTGAAAGTTAACAGAGAGATAATTGAAAGTTAACAGAGAGCTCCGTGAAAGTAAACAGAGAGCTAAGTGAAAGTTAACAGCGAGCTAAGTGAAAGTTAACGGAGAGCTAAGTGAAAGTTAACAGAGAGCTAAGTGAAAGTTAACAGTGAAAGTTAACAGAGAGCTAAGTTAAAGTAAACAGAGAGCTAAGTGAAAGTTAACAGAGAGCTAAGTGAAAGTAAACAGAGAGCTAAGTGAAAGTTAACAGAGAGCTAAGTAAAAGTTAACAGAGAGCTAAGTGGAAGTTAACAGAGAGCTAAGTGAAAGTTAACAGAGAGCCAAGTGAAAGTTAACAGAGAGCTAAGTGAAAGTTAACAGAGAGCTAAGTGAAAGTTAACAGAGAGCTAGGTGAAAGTTAACAGAGAGCTAAGTGAAAGTTAACAGAGAGCTAAGTAAAAGTTAACAGACAGTTAGCGTGAACGTTAACAGAGAGCTAAGTGAACGTTAACAAAGAGGTCAAGTTTGGACAGAACAGTCGATATGTATAACTCGTCATGTAAAGTTAAGTTATAAGTAATTTTGTTTGCTTGGATACAGATATATAGGATTGATTTTGGTTACTTTTTGACGGTTTTATTGATGTGTTTTCGGTTTTAGTTTATGATTAAAATAAATAGGCTTTTATTAACTAAGCAGTTTATCTATATCAAAATAATAACAACTATGAACTGATATTTGCGTCCCATGTTCACATAAACAGAACGGTATCCATGGACACCCTATCTGTAGCCCCTAATTAAAAAGCTATAGAGAACATCCAAGGAAAACACAAGTTTACCTACCTCAAAACCACAGGTATAAAAGACTTAACATATGTATTAGACAGCTATGGAAGTTCTGTTTTAAAAATATGTAATGATGTAAACGTTCTATACCACGGAGATTGCTTTATTCTTTATTAGAGGTTTGTGGCTTGTACTGTGATAAAAACCATTCTTCGTGGCTACCTGGTAATCTTTTGGCGTAAGTTAATCCAGATATCCAGTTTACACAGAATGAATTGAATGAATAACCGTCCAGTGATGAATGTAAACAGAACCTTTCGTTGTGAGGACAATGTAGTCGAACAAGGCAAATAGAATCAGCACGTGTTATTCGTTAATATACGTGATGGCTTAAAACATCCAGTCAGACTACCACGATTGTCTGATAATACACTAGATTATTTGCTGCCATTAGTCAACAATGTATATAGCTTAGCAGTTTTATAAATCATTGACTTGTAGATCTAAACATTTGGACATTTAACTTGAGAAATTATTTTAAAACAATTATTTTACAAATAAGATAGAACTTTTAAACCATCCACTAAGTTGGTTAATAAATCATGATAGACATTTTCTAAAGTAGAGGTAAACTTTAAAAAATGGTGAACGAATCATAGATTATATAGATTTCGTTGTAAATCTTATTTTGGGTGCCCAATTTCCTGAATATTGGCTGCGCTATATTACCACCGTGGTGATGAACAGCTTATACTATAAGTGTACTCTAAACTGAACAGGTGTTGCTCCAGAGGCTATCACATGGAAGGAATTGAAGGAGTAATTATAGCGGCATGCATCATTAAAATATGAGAATCAATGGGTTTGATGGATAGGACAGAGAAATCCACAGACAGCGCCAAAAGCTCTTAACCAATTTCATAAGGTGAATATTTCATTAGTCACAGAACTGGCTTATCCTCACAATGTGTTCGTATAATGACATAGCCTTCAACCAAACTCAGCGCCAGTAATTAGTTCTTATTAGTCGATGCAAATTCCAAGTACGTAAACAGTATACAAAATAACTTAACATTTGGATAATAGATTGGGTTTGTCTGAGAGTTACTATTCATTACCCGTCTTCCGTAATTTCGACGAGTTTCTCTCGCGGTTCTGCCGACATTCCCATCTACTTAACCATTCAACGCCATGGAAAATGAAGTATCTACGTCTTCCCGAGCAACGTACCTATACATTTTGTCTTATTTTGGTAGTCCCGGTGAGTTTTAATTAACAGTAGACGATAATTATTCGACTAAAGGCTGATGCTTTTGAAAATGTTTATTGTCTGTGGTAACAGTGGGCTGGCAGGTGCTTGCGACCTAGGTATATACGGTAACAATGCCGTTCACGTTTATTCCCGTAGGTTATTCGGTGCGTTACTTAGTATTCGCACTGGGCCATTACAAGTCTTATTGTTGTCTACACCTATAGAACATAACACATCATCTGATATACAATGTATATGACGATAAACAAACCTCACTACAATATTGGAAGGTGTCCAGTGTAATTCTCAATAAACTTCTTTCATTGCATTTTATTGATGCTCCAATAGTTGATAAAATTCTAAATTTTGATTCAAACAAAATACAAATAAACATTGCCCTGCGCTTTCGGTTTATATAGTTTATGTTGTCAGTGGTAACTCAACATGGTGGAATATTATAAGTGATGATAACGTAATGGTCATGGGTAAAGATTACCACTGATTAGGTCAACTGGTCCATCAACCATATGTAGGTTCATATAATAAACATATATCTCTACGCAAAATTGTCAGTCCGTTTCAAACATAAAACAAACCGGTCGCCTTAATAGCTTGCTTTGCTAGCTGTTGAATCGAGGGCAGAAATCTACAAAGGAAGTGAAAATAAAAATGGGTAATAATAATTATTTTTTACGAGTTGTCGATGTCGATTATTCGGTTGGTATTATTGGTATCAGTTATTCATGTATCGATAGCAATATGTCACGATATAGATACATCACAGGAATATCGATATCATAACTGAATTGTCGATATCAAATATTCATGAATTGGTCAGATTAAATAATTTTAAATGTTAATTTGGCTGTTACACAGTGTACATCTATGTCAGTTATATCGCGTTTTATTTACAGCAAACCCAAATATAAAAAATACGAACAACCTGCTAAACTGAAATTAATTATGGATAGAACACAATTTATTTTTTAAAAGATAACCTAGGTGTATATAGGCTAATCTATAACGCGATTGAAGGAAGATATTAAGAAGCGGGCTAATCGCAATGTATAGAACAGTATTGATTACAAGTGTGTAAGATAGAGAAGAGTGCCCATGGAAAGACGTTATTATGGTGATAATTATTCTGCATTCAGATAAAATCGGCAGTTGAAAGACTTGGGTGTATATGTGAATACATATCAGTAAACACAAAAGTTTATATTTTATAGTCAACTGCATGTTTTCTGTTATCTTAGAGTTTGCCGCTTTTTCTAATAGGGATTATTTAAGAAATATTCCTCAGAATGTATCAATACTGCCAAGTGAAATAACAGTGCCATCGTTAGTCTTAATGGTATAAGAATCGTATTTGTTTTTTATACCCATGGGTTCATAATAGACTTCTACCATAAACAAAAAGCAAGAATTCGTTACAGTTTGTTACAGATTTGTTAAATGTAATTGAGAAAGCTGAGATGTTAGCCACACGCTACATACGCAACTATATAAAACATTCACAGAGTGGATCTAATCAAAGATAAAACCACCCATGACTGGAGTGAAGATCAGGTTCACAGCGTTAGAGTGGTTAGCTATCAGTACCGTTAGCCAGGTGGACACCTGTTTCACCAAATAAAGCCTCTCGTTGACTTGTCCGGTCGGATCAGTTTTTAGTATGTGTTATTTACTCTTATTTTTAATTCCTATGCAATTATTTATAATGGTATCGAATAATTTCAGCACCAATTCTTTATTGTTGAGGTCTTGCTGAACCCTTCGTGCTCAAATTAAACACTTATATCTATGACTTTTATTTAAAGATAAACACTCACAGATTATGATAGCATAAAAACCAATTCAGAATTCTTATTTAAGACTTTTAATTTGAGACTTAAATTAAGTTTTACTTTGACCATATTTTTGACAAGCTGTTGGGAGATAAATAGCATTATCACAGCAGACTATACTTCCCAGCGGGTTTCTCTTTGTCGTAAGTTTATGTGTACTTCCAGTGATGAATGAAGTAAATGTGTATAACGACAACACGTGACAACACAAATGAGCTGTTTAAATAGTGATACAACCTTGTGGAAGCTCAAATGTAGATTGGATCGATAAATACTTATTTCAGACAATTCAGCTTTTGGCTAACTCTATATAAAAACTTGTTTACTTCTCAAAAACTGTTCTTCGTAGAAACTTCAAATTAATCGCAATTTAAAGAGAACACTGTGGTCTTAAAAATTTCGGCGTAGAGCTTTAAAAATATACCGAAATATATATTTTGTATCTTTATTCAATTCCCTAATGTTGGGCAGACAAAAAAAGTCAACTGAAATCGTTTGTAAGCAAACATTCAAAAAGACGAAGCACTCGTTTTAAGCTCAAGGGCTGTTCGACTAAAAACACTTGTTTATTTTGTTGTTATAATAATTGCATTCGGAGAAATAATCAATCAAAAATGCACTGTATTTTCCCTGTTGACATTAATTCAATTTGTGATAGTTCAAAAGTTATTAAAAGTACATATTTGTAACAATGAGCATCCAAGCTTTCCAAAAACATATAAAAAAAAGTGTCCAGTAAAACATTAAAATCAATGATCACAATAGCGGAAAACCAATCAATGACAGTAAAGTGACTGGGTCATAGTATAATGATAATTCCAAAATACCAGGAATGTCAGGCGCTGGATCAATATTATTACACAATATGAGGGCAGGATAACAGAGTCGCTCTCCTTCAGTAACACTTTTATATCACTGCCCGAAGTATTTTTTTATGATAACTTATATCTTATAGGTGTTTTTATTAATACATGCGGCGAGGAGATTTCGTAATGATTTCCATCACATTAGTTCAAACTGGAGGAGAAAGGGATACCTTTGTAACATTTAGCCTTCACAAAGCTTTCTTTGTTATGTTACAATAAGCCTTCACATACGCCTTATTTGTTATGTTACAATAAGCCTTCACACACGCTTTCTTTGTTATATTACAATAAGCCTTCACACACGCTTTATTTGTTATGTTACAATAAGCCTTCACACACGCTTTCTTTGTTATATTACAATAAGCCTTCACACACGCTTTCTTTGTTATGTTACAATAAGCCTTCACACACGCTTTCTTTGTAATGTTACAATAAGCCTTCACACATGCTTTATTTGTTATGTTACAATAGGCCTTCACACACGCTTTATTTGTTATATTACAATAGGCCTTCACATACGCTTTATTTGTTATGTTACAATAGGCCTTCACACACGCTTTCTTTGTTATATTACAATAAGCCTTCACACACGCTTTCTTTGTTATGTTACAATTAATCTTCGTACAAGCTATGTTTGCCATGTTTCAATAAGCCTTCATACAAGTTTTCTTTGCAATGGTACAATAAACGTGTACGTGTTTTTTTTCAAATGTTATGTGATTGATGCGTTAGAGCAGTGGTTTGGAAGAATTGGAATATGGGGAAGAGGTCTCTGTATCATTTAACAAAATGCAAGAAAATAAATTATCATCATTGAAAGTAATAAAGATGTTAAGTTATTAATGTAGCATATCCATTGCTGTGTAGTGTGGGTCTGGAGGTTAACGGGTAATAATAGTAAGCTGAGAACGTCTTTGGAAGGGTCGGGGATATCTCTTTTAAGACCAGGTGGCCGGTAGATGATACATGTAACATATTTGATGAACAATTATAGAAAAGTGACTTACAAATATACCAGGTGAGTTCATATCCAGGTGATCGTGAACAATGCAACGGATGGACTGCAAAAAGTGTCACATACTAGTAGTTCAGATTATTGTTCATTTCCGTAATGCGCTGTAAGATTGTGAAACCACAAAACAAGGGCTGGTTTCATATCTGAAATCCACACTCAAGCATGGCCAACAACTGACATTTTAGTACTTAAAATATCGTGTTTTTTTAAACTAGTATTTTTGTTAATTTAATTTGAACAGATTCTAGTTCAGAAAAGTTCTGAATTAGATTCTGTTCAAATGTAAAGACTGATACGGCAGTCTTGTTGTTGATACATTTGCTTTGCCCCTTTAACATGGGATGAAGCACATTGCACATGTACTCAAGTATTTACCTCTGATTAAATCTGTTTCTAGTATGTTCTATAGCTGCCTTTAGTGAGTCCCCAATGTATGCAGGTTGTGCATGATGTCAATTGATGGGATAACAATTCTACCTGCCTCAGTATTAAGTTGCTGTAATTGTTCATTTGAGTGCAATTGTTGTTTATATGTGTTTAAAGGAAAGTTGGCTATTACTGCCATCGAACACTTGTATAAAATGGTAACAGAGAAGGTATACTTTCCGGTGTATTTTTAACAGGCTTTTCGTTAGTTTTAGATGTCAGATCAGTGTAAATACTTAACCGATTCAGTTGCCGTAATTTAATACGGGATATATCTGGCGTTGTTATCCAATAACCATCAGGATCTGGTAAACAAATAAACCGAAAAATAAAATAAACATGGTTTACTTCATGCCAGCGCAGAGGAAAACTAAAAAACAAAATGCATGTCCCAAATTCCTGCCGTTACCAAGCAATCGGTTAGTACACTTGAAAGCAATTATTTCTCCAGAACTTGTTGAGACAGAGTAAGGGAAGCAGAACATCTGGATCAAGCGAACTATATCTTACCAAACATAAAAAATGAGAGTTTTTTTGTGGTTCATATTTAAGATGAAATTGGTAACGGTTCCTCATTTGACCTTGTCTCTATACATCAGTAATCTGTCTGTTTGTGTCCGTTTCAAACATTATTCTTCTATGGTATATGTAAGTTATATACACAAAAACCGGCTGCATGTGGTATAAATATATCAAACCTTAAGTTAAATTCCGTTTAACGGTTTGAACGGTAATGTGTGAAATACACAGAAACAAACTTAACCGTACAACAAAAGTAATAGCATAAATTCAAAATTCACATAGACTTTTTTCCAGTATATTAAAAATAATTAAGAAGTTCTTGAACTATAAATATTTCGTAAAAGTTCCGTTAAAAGAAAATCATAGATTGACACGTGAAAGAGTACACGGTAAGGAATATTATATAACTTCACACAAGAAAATAATAAATGTTAATTAAGTTTATAGCTTAATGTTAGAAAAACCGCAAACGTTGATGAAGGTTAGATAACTCTATAAGAGACTAATTCCAAATGTTAAATAAAATTAGATAGCTTTACAGGAGACTTATGCCAAATGTTAAATAAAATTAGATAGCTTTACAGGAGACTTATTCCAAATGTTAAATAAAATTAGATAGCTTTACAGGAGACTTATGCCAAATGTTAAATAAAATTAGATAGCTTTAC
>JAQQZZ010121749.1:0-14518 GCA_030265115.1 Mopalia vespertina
CCTATTACATGATAACGTTGAACCCTTCCTTATTATGTAGTAATCAATACGACCTGAGATGCTCTCACTATACTACTTATATAATAATTCAAAGATAAATTTGCCATAAATACCGCCATTCCACAATTACTATAATGCGTACACTTCGGGGATAAAACAAGTTCTCCGAAACTTTAACCCTGCCTCAAATCGTATGAATTTAACTCCTGTTATATCCATCTTACCTTTGGTGAATATATGAAACATTAAATAAAAAACGATATATCGCAACTATATTCCTTTGGAAGATAACATAAGTGTTCTATGTGTATTTCTGATATAATGGAGGCAAGTGGACCGATTTGTCGGTACTATTACCTTCCGACAAATGTGAGCTGTGTTCAGAGTAGCGGCAAAGTGGATTAAGACAAATTCGCTTGGACGGAGAACTTGACTGTTGGCGTGTTTCCAGTGGTTATTTGGGGACAACATACAGCGTATTGTCCATCTCAGTAACAAGGTCGCATGAATAATACAATAACTTGGTGGAATTCACGCACGAATGCTATTAATAAAATTTGACCGGTCCTAAAGTATTCTCCTTCATACAGTCAGTAAACCAGACAATTTACAGAATGAACTCTTTAGCGAAAATGGTCCTTAAGTTTAATTACAAAGAGTCATTGTTTATTCATGTCCTGTGCATTTCGGCCCTCTGTCTAAGGGCAGTTCGTTTGAAGAGTAGCAATGATGTCTATATTTTAGTACTGGATAAACATTACTTTTCCAACATTATGAAAACAGTTCACATCTTGGTTGTGTCAGTGTCATTTATTGTTGAAATAAATATTAAGTTGCATAAATCATATTAATTAGATTTACGCAACAGCACATTGGTAAATGTCAACTTGGAGACCAGTTGTTTAGGGCTAACGCACTCTAACGGACAGAGTTTTGAAAACTGCGACTCAGGAGAGGAATCATGGGAACTGCTGTATAATGTAAAACACAGCAATGTCTAGTTTTTCCGTTCAACATAGATTATTGCGGTTTGTGTACACGTCAACATATAAACTAAATTCATGAAATCTTAAAACTGTGGCATGTTTGTACCTTACGAGTTTTGTTATATAAACAGCAGTGATTTCTAGTACACAGAACGGATACACGCGAGACTTCTTGCGGAGCCTATGTCACATGTTCGCATTTAAGGCCTTGCTGGACCCCTTTTGCTCAAAATGAATCAAATTTTTTTATCTCTTAGATTAAACGTTAGGTATTCAAACTATATGTCGGTGAATAAAATAATTCGAAATTCTAATTACAAACAGTTAATTTGGAGCCTATAATTTAGTTTTCCCATGATTATATATTCAAGTCGCAAAACTTTAGTTCACTATTTCTGGCACTTCAGTTTTGAGCTGACTACATTTTCCAAGGCGTATTTCTAGAAAACTATTCATGTTAGAAACTTCAAATCTGTACCATTGTAAAGAGCACAGTACGGTCTAGTAAACGGGGCTTCATGTTTTAAAATGTTTTCTGCAAGTTATATATTTTACATTTTTATAAGACTTTCCAACGTGGGATAGACAAAAAATGTACTGGGATCGTTTACCCATTTGCCAGTTCAAGGACTGTTCTACTCGGTCAACTAACTTATTGAGTCTTATCGTTATTGCACTTCAAAAAATAAACCATGGTCAATTTAGTCTTTTTTTCTGTTGACATTTTATTCATTTTACAATAATTTTAGAAATAATAATTGGACTTTCACCACATTCACATATATGTAATCCAAAGTATTTAAGCTTTCCAAAAAATGCAGATCTATATTCTTCTGCATAAGAGACTAAATATATCGGGTGTTTTGAAAATCGATCAAGGGGTCCAGCAAGACCATAAAGCTGATTGAAAACAACAACGCCGTTATATGGGATAAAATGATGTGCTTACATCTAGTTTGTACACATCCTGTGTAACCTACCGCAGTTGATTGCCCATTAGCAACTTAAGATCAGGAAGTAGAATTTATTCAAAGTTGTTGCAAATGTATCTAAGTTCATCAATGTGATAACACCGTTATTTACATCTCAACTGGTTGTCGTATCGGGACTACTGATCTAACTTCGATGCACCGTTAACATGCCCGCGTCCCACTGTCGACTCCGGTTATTATGCGGTGATTTTGACGATGAGGTTTACCACTGTAAGGCAGGCTAAAGTGGAAAATCCATCATCATATAGGTGCATTCCCAACGTGACTGATGGGAGGCTATTTATACAAATGCTCTTGTTTTGATCTGTTGAAAAAGCACTATGGCTTTCTCAAGGTTGGTAATATCATGATCACTGCGAACAATGTAACTGTAATATGGGACGTTCCAGACTGCAATTGTTCCTGTCCTATCCAAAGTCATGTCCGTTTAACTGACTGTCTGACAAATACATTTCTCGGTAACCAACCTATAAAGTCTGCATGGAAATTTATACTAGAAAAAACTATATAAGATTTTAATCGGATATTAAAAAGTAGGCCTAAGCTCTCACAGCAGTTGTTTATCCCTGTCTTTTTACATCAAAGAACCATTTTTGTCGAAATGCTTCCATATAGGACTATGCTGGTTCCATATATAACCATCTTCTTTTCTAAAGAACCCTTAAAGAACCATTATGTTTCAGAGTGTAGCCGATAATTTTATTCAGAGTTACTCTGCATGGGGGATCGAGCGCATATAAGGAAACATTGCTGTCAATCGATTGATTGGTTGTGAGGATACCTCTACGCAACCAATCAGATGGGGGTTTTTTTACCAGAAGACTAGTAGTAAAAATGACGGCGATTGTCAATAATGAAAGTTGACGGAGTCGAAAAAACACATATTCGTGGTCTTCAACCAACTCAATGAGAGCAGTACATATGTACCCACTCCTACAGATATCAAATCTCCGAATATATGCAAATAGTACATTACAAAGTTTAAAAATTGAAAACCTGAGTATGAAATTCAACATAGGTTATCAGCGCCGTAAATCGAAATCTGGTCACTTTATCTGCCAGGGGGCGTAGCTGTAGTTCTAGTTATATATATGCGCTCGAACCACTAGGGTTGTAATGCAGAATAGCTCGAAATAAAACTCTTAGCAAGAGAAGGAAGCATCAATCCCGTTATGATATCGTCGAAGCACAGGCTATTTTGTTTATATAATAGGCAAAACGAAAAGATAAAATATAATAGATGCTCACGTATTCGGTAAAATGCTTTAGTTTAAATGTCACAAACACTGCGGACTAGCTTGTGCGTAGACATTCGTTTGTCTGTTGACCACATTGCGAATTAAACTAATTTGATACACTTCAGGAGCGTTTCTAGAATATTCACGAAAGTAGGTTTACCTGCAGTAGACTATAATTTTATCTAAAATTGGGTCCAATTGGTAGATTGTTGTATTTGAGTATATGTTTGTAACGTACAGACCTACCGCACAACTATTCAACCATTGGCAATTGGCTGGAATTTCGTGTGGACGGGATGACTGGTTTTCTGGAGCTACTTTTCCACCCTGTTAGACAATGTGCTACTTCTACTTAACAAGTACTGTATTGAACCCGTATAAGTATTACAAATCCGCCTTCTTAGAAGTTGGCCTCACAAGGATTTATCCGGAGTGCTTTAATTTGTCAATAAATCCTCCATTGATTTAATTGAGATTACTGACTGTCAGTATGTGATCTACTTTGAAGTTGAAATACGTCAAAGGCCTCAAATTATCGGTAGGCAGGATTGGCATGGATACGAATATTCTTAGATCTCAAATGTCGAGGTTACTTCCAGTACTCTTGGAAGCAGGCCATGCCTGATGGCAGGGGAATTGTTTGTGACTATACTCGTGCTTCAATTTAGTTTCCCCATTTATCCCTTACTGTAGCTTATGATACTGATATGGCGACATTTCTTTGTTGTTTGTTTTAAACTCACATCATGGCAATGGATGACTGGTAATATTGGTATTTAAATTTCCTTTGATAACAAAAAAAATACTTTAAATTTGTAAACAATTTGATTGAGAATAATAATAGCCTTCCATTTTAACCCAATCGTGGGCAGGGTTTTGAAAATTGGAATATTTGAAATATATTCTTCTTTATGCGCTGGAAGGAGGGAAACACGCTTATTTTTTACTTACTTTCGCCAAAACATAAATATTTTCCGCTAAAAAAGTTGCGTCACAAAAATAGAACGCTGCCCGTGACAGGGTACATGTTTTCTAGATGAGTTTTGTCCCTAAAATGGGACGCTGCCCACCTAAGACTACTGTTTTAACTGGTTATGTAAGCCACAAGTTCTCTTAAGAATTATTTGAACAATCACATATGAAATTTATTTTACATTAGACATGGCATAGGTGAAAATATGACAGAATAAAAAAGTAAAAAAGTCACAAGTGTTCAATATGAAGGTAGTCAAATGTTAGTGTAATAGTGTAACGAAAACAACAATGGCATTCGGGGAAAGTCTGATATCCAGACAGGCACATTATCCAGCATTTTACTGTTTGCTATGGAATAGAATAGAACAGTATTGATGCAGCGGACAATCCGGGCACTTGACACACAACTTGACGAGTTTCTTCCCACACTTTCGACAGCGGCGCTGGGTTAATCCAGAGATGAGATGATGATCTCTGCCATCAAATCGCACATCTTCTGGGACAGATGACTGTAAAGACCGAAAGCGACCAGGGTTGGAGAGTATTCTGATTTTCCAGTTCCCGATAAGGAGAGCCATTGCTACATCTCTGATTAATCCAAGCTGATCAAGGGGTCTACGATAAAAAGCAGCGCTCATTCTGTAAAGCTGCAAGGCATTGTGTACGGATAACGACACCTGTGCCATAAATAACGGCCACCACTACTTGTTGATTCGAATTGACGGACGGTAATAGCCAATATTTTCATCCATACGGTCGGTACCCCCCATGTTTTGATTGTAGGCAGATATCATAGAAGGCATTGGAATCTGAATTTCTTTTCCCTCTTTTCTTGACCACCGTTTTGCAGATGCAGTTGATGCCACGCCATGGACGTTTGAAGCTACAGTTACCACACTATTGTCATTCCACCGACAAACTAATATGTCAGACACTTTATCAAGGCGGTAATCAACAGCTCCACGTTCTTTTTTCTTCATGTCATAAGTTGAAGAAATGGGACATTTCTGGGTTCTATTTTTTCGTAAAGTTCCTGTACCACGCATGCCCTTTTCTTTCAGCATTCCGAGGAGTGGCAGCGATGTAAATAGGTTGTCAAAGAAAACATGAAACGGCTTTTCAGGCAGCTCACTCAAGAGGTCCATGACAACCGATCCACCCATTCCTAAATTTGGGAGTATTTTCACTGTGCCAGCGCCTTGGTATGGCTCATACTGGATTAGGTATCCACTGGGGGTATTCAAACACCACACCTTATAGCCATAGCGAATGGGCTCGTTCTGGATGAACTGCTTAGCAGAATGTCTGCCGTAGTATGGTACCATAGATTCATCTACGTTGATGTCCTTACTACAGGGCCAGAACTGAAGAAATCTTTCGTTCAACATGGAAACCAAAGGGCGTATTTTTGCCATTTTATCAGTGTGGTCAAGTTTTGCGTTATCCGCCAGGTGAAGATGTCTCAGTAGCTCTTCAAATCTCTTATATGGAAATGCCGAGGCAATAGCTTCATTCCGTACATCGTCTGCATTCTCCCAGTACATGCGCTTTCTTGGTAACGGATTGTAACCAGAGATAAAGAAAATGGCTAAACAAAGCTTGAAATCCGCAGGAGACATTTCAAACACTTGTTTTCCCTTTTGCTGTGCATACAAATTTGACATGCTTGTAACAAGTCCGATAACATCATCATCGAAAAATTGTTCAAACATCTTGAGTGGTGTCCAATCAAGCTCACGGAGAACAGAGTGGTCAGATGTAAAAGTGTTTGTGGTTTCCGGAGTTAAGTCTGCCTTCGTCCACACCCTTTTAGTTATTTCCGGGGCAGTTTTCTTCTTACGAGTAGGCACGGGAGTATCTGCAACATCAGAATCACTGTCGGTGTTGTAAGATGTCTCATGGCTGTCGCTGTCATCTTCGATTGCCATAACTTTTCTCCCGGAGCGTGTTCGGAGAGTAACTGAACACCCATCCAAAGGTTGTTTCCCACTCAGATTGTTGACAGATGCATTTGGTCCATCTATTTCTTCATCGCCACTGTCTTCGTCGGTATCTTCATCGACTTCAGGGGGTTCAATGTAGACATCAGCGCCGTCTCTGTCTTCGCTTTAGTCCAACAACATGTCTAAGGCTTCATTGACATTCATCATTCTGTTTATAAAGAAAATATTTGTCAGCAACAGGTCAAGATAACGAATATGAGATTTATTAGTTAATATTGGCACTAACAGTGTTATTTTTAACCTATAACTTTGCACAGAAAATATCCGAAAACCTGTACCCTCTCGTGGGCAGCGTCCCGAAAATGGGACGCACGTGTTACTAGTTCCCTGTCGGTTCAGACTTATGCAACTGAATAAATGCTTCTATTTGATTGAAAACCATTATATTTGTTACCATTAATAAGATTATGGCTGATACGAAAGAAACAAATCTGTAAAAACTTACCTTTCAACTTTTTTTCTCTTTGCTAACGGCTCATTCTCAATTGTGGTGGCTATTTTGGATTGGTAACTCAAGGGGAATAACTTTGCTCTAGTCTTGACGCAACCTACAGCGCCATCTATCTATAACAAATGCCTTTTTCACAAAAGATTTAATTCCCTTAGTTTACAAAACTGAAAATCCACAAAATAATACTGTGTCCCAAAAATGGGACACTACCCACGATTGGGAAGTGTGTTGTTTAGTCTATCAGGAAAATGAGTTAGTTCTGTCGTGTTACATGTAACAGTGTAGCTGTTATTAGGAAAATTGCATACAGAAATAGATGTATATCATTCATTTCAGAACCAGTTAGTTTGCTAGACTGGTTCGATAATGCGATCATGGAAACTGCGCGGTTTTATATTTTGTAGTAAAAAAGAGACAATGAAAAACACATTAAGCGAAGCATATTAGTTTTATTCAAAATACAAGTTTTAGAAATTTAACGTTAGAATTAACATCTTTCTTCAATGGTTATTTTTAAAAGTCAAGCAGTTTGCAATCATAGACGTTGGAAAATAACACAAGACACATATCCTTGTAACATGTTCAATAATGTAAGCACTGAGAAAAACATGAAAGAAACAACACACACACACAAAACGGTTTCGTATACAGTACTAGTTAGGTCAAATTTAAAATTTCTCGTTATCAATGTTAAGTACAGTACAACGTTATTTATGCGATATGGGCAGTGGTGCACGCACCAGCAGCCACACTCCAGTGTCCACCCTGGAAGCAGAGCATAACGAACGCATCTCCATACATATCACATTGGATGAAACGGTCTGTGGCAAGAGGGTATGGGAAAAAGATTTGTCCCGCTTTAATGTTCTCGATAGTACAGGGGTTGGGTATTGACTGGTCTAACGGGCCCGGTCCCTGTACATGATCAATAGTACCGTTAACAACGCATTGCATGTTTGGAGGGTACCACATGTAACCGTCGTGACATTCATACAGCCACGCGCCGCCCCACACGTCACAGATTATAAACTTATGGAAGTCTTTGGTGTAGGAGTATTGCATTTGTCCTTCCGACATGAAATTGACGGTACACGGGTTGGTTTCTTCAGGGTCCAGAGGTGTTCGTGTCCCGGTTGTGTGGGCAGGACTTCCGGTACTCAGTCCGCATGACTTAAGAAATGGATTATAAACTCGACCTTTTGGACAGTGGACAACGTAATCATTGCCAACCAGGTCACACATCAGAAATTTCTCGCGGTCATGAACATACGGAAACTTCGTGTTTCCTTCGTCCAAGTTCTCTCTAGTACAAGGGTTGTTAAATGCGTAAGTTTCTAAAAGTAAACACAAACAGCCAATATAAGAAATGAGTATGCCGCTACTTAAGATACTTGAATAATAGGCCTACGCAGTCACAATAAGTGGCATGGTCCTAAAGAATGTATTTACAGTGCAAACATGTCTGAACAGGACCATATGAAATACTTATTCGTTTCCAGATAGCGACCTTCTATTGGTTGATCATCTTCCCAAGGCAAGGGTTGAAATGCATAAACCCATGCAGAATTAAATCTTTTAACCCATCATCGACCCAGCTTGTACCGTGGTGAAATTTAACCGATTCAAGTCCACTAATCACATAAAATAAAATAAATACCACCTGTCCGTGTGAGACAAATAGTTCATCTTCAAATCCTAACCCAGAAGTGTGATGTTAGTTGGCTTAAATTCTAAAATTTTGCTTGCAAACACAAATTTTTTTGTTTAAAACAAATTCAGCCTATAAGCGATGTATCCTGGTTGGCTGTGATTGGCTAATATCGATGGCCTAGTTCAGAAGGGATTTCCCTTGACAGGTGGTATTTATTTATTTTTATGTGATAAGTGGACTTGAATCGGTTAAATTCCACCACGGTAGAAGTTGGGCCGACTAAGAGTGTCCGCCCTTCTATTATCTCTGTCTACATAGACGACCTCTTTGGTACCGAGCCCCTGTGGACTGATAATGGATGATGTACGAATGGATTTGGCGACAATGTAAAAGTAGATTTCGTGAAAATGTACGATTTGGTTCATTGACAAAGTGTAAGGAAATGGGCTAACAGCTGCGTCACCACACAACCACATCATGCTTTGTCATGAACCTCACCCAACGTTATCTTGGTATTTAAAAAATCCTTCTCGATATAAACCCAGTGTGGGATTTCCGAATTGTCCCTCCTCATTCAAACTCATCATACCTTGTACTCAACGCCATCGTTCTGTGTTACCAAAACTAATCATATATGCTGTCTATCAACAAATCGTGGCAACAAACAAATCGTGGCAACAAACAAATACCTTACGCAAATATAAATTAAAATGTTAGTGGTCTTCTAACGCGCATTTAAACTCTGCAAAGCCTTAAACGGAACTATGTATCTGGATAGAAATATCATAATCTCCACTTGGTTCAGGCACTTACGACTGAGAGGAGTAGGCCTACATAATATTCCAGTTATTTAAGTCAAAAAGAACTGACGTACAGAAAATTTGGAACATAGTTTTGGATCAAGTTCCAGTCGTATTTATTACAAAATTACCAGGCAGAAGGGAAATTAAAATATATGCATAGAACAACGAACTCACCTTCACAGAGTGTGGGTTTGAATTTTGCTAGATCTTTCAAAGTACATTCTCTCTCTTTCCCACCTTCTTTGCACACGACTGTCACTTCAGAAGAGAAAGAAATAAAACATACATAAATTTGTGCAGTTCATTACCATATTCGAATTTTCGGATTGCACTATTTTCAACGAAAAACTCGAGTTTATCAGAAAGAAATAACATCTGCCGAAGTGTCAAACTGGTAGAGGAATACATAAAAACTTTCGATTCTTCCCTTGTGCCATATCGAAGATTTTGTATAAACACAGAACTTTAGCACCTTTGCAGATAGAATTATTGTGTTTTGAATAAACACAGAACTTTAACATGTTTACGTGAAAGGAAAGTAGCTAAGAGATGACGATATTTTGAACTTTGCCTTTATGATACTTAATGATATGCTAGACTTTGATCTGAGCACAGGCTTTAAGATTTAATACAATTTAGATGAAAGAAGAAAAAAGATGCTGCTCTTGCCTGTTGGAAGGTCAGTTTTGTCTACCACAGTGGTGACAGCATCACACGAAGCGGTACGATTAAGATCTACACGGTAGGGGTGACCTTCCACCGTGATGTACAGAACTGTTCCTGTTTCGTTTAACAGCAGCACGGCTGGTGTGTCATTAGTGGCTACCGCCTTAATTTCGTAATATGCCACTCCTGGGTTTGGGTTGTTGTATGCGGCATAGACTGTGGCCGAACCACAATTTACAGTAGTCTGCAAGTAGAAATGCAATTTGTCTTCTACAAATGGAAGTCATTTATAATCAAAGCCAATAAAAGATATGATGGATATATCATTGACATATATAGAGCATGTAGGCTCTATTGCATTTTCTTTTTACTGATCTTAATATTTAGTCTTGAAAATACAATACGTCATATGATACATAATATTTTAAGCATCGGTATTTTATTTATCTTATTGGTGTCTATATTACAAGGGTTGTGATGTAGAATAGCTCAGGGTTAAACTCTTGGTTAGCGAAAATGATTTGGCGACGGATTGTCAACTTCTTAATCTGCCTCACTTAAAATCTTTAGAAAGCCGAGAGGAGACGTAGACAAAAAACATAACGCGATAGCTTGAGTCACCTCATTTGATTACGTCATGTACCCGAGGTCCCGCACGAGCCCTAAACATGTGCGGTACACCTTTATGGACCTCATCAGTCCATTTCACTTACAACCCAGCCACAACCGCTTCCTACATCGTTTTGTAACATTTACTATTTATTTTCTCTGTGCAAACTAGTGTCGCTTACCATGCTGGGATTTGTCACCTACCATTGCAGCCTGGGTCATCTACCAAGATTCTCAGCCTCACTGACTCTCATGGTCATTGATGGTCAGTGCCACTAACCATGACGGTCACTGTCCCATACCATCATGGGCAGTGTACCTTACCATCGTGGTCTTCGTTACTTGCTATGATGGTCGATGTCACTTACCATTGCAGCTTGTTACTTACCTTGGTGGCCTGTTTCCCTTACCTTGATGATCGGCGTCATTTACCACGATGGCCAGTATCACTCACCATTATTACTTGAGTCAATTACTAGAATGACTTTCCTCGATGGGAAGTCTCTTTCACTACTATGACTCGAGTCAGTTACCATGGTGATTTAGATCAATTACAAGTACCACTGACCAGTATGATTAGAATCACCTAGAGGAATGACATACCACGATGGCCTGGCCAGAGACGTTGGTCGATCCAGTTGAGTTGAGGATGTCGACAGCGATCGTGTCACAGTGCTTGCCTAGTTTACAAACTATTCCACTCGTTGCGTTTGAATTATTTGAATGTGTGTTTGTATCCAAGTGTATTTTAGCTAAAACAAAAGAAATCTTAATTAATATACATTGGCGCATGTATGTGTTAGGGGTTTAATACCGTACTTTTTTTCATTCACATCTTCACATGACGGCATGCCAGCTCAATGGGTGAAAGATACTATCGACAACACCACAGGCTGCAAACAAAGACAGGACGGGACAAATACATGATACTTACAGGACGCAATACAAAGACACCACAAACAGATCGGCGTCTACTGCCCCTTAGCTCTGCAAGTACCAGGGCAACAAGAAACTTCCTCGAACCACCCGCCGCATGGATGCGGATTTTTAAAAATGTGATAAATCATCTCTAGATGAAATCTCACGGAAGTTATTCAATGGATTATAGATTAAGAACATAAAGTAACAACACGACTTACAATTGCAAGACGCCTCCTGCATTTCCTGTTTCAAGACATCTATTTCGCCAAAGTTTGCCACAGAGTAAACATGCATACACTTTGGATACGATGCTACATTTTTAAGCTCGTTGGCGTCAAGGTTGCTCCCAACCCCTACTGAGAAGATGGTAATCCCGGCTTTTTTAGCATTCTCGGCCGCTGCTTTCGTTTGACTGGGTGAGTTGGACTTTCCGTCTGTGATCAGTATGATAACACGGGAAATTTGTAAACGAGCGCCCTTCTGTGGGGAGAAAACGCTGTTGGCAGCTGTATTTATAGCGATGTGTGTGTAAGTCTGTCTGCCAAGATATTGAATACCTCGGACGTGCTGAATCAGAAGAGATTTGGTGGTATATTTGGGTAAATACATATTGACAACAACACTTGAACTAAAGGTGATGACTCCAACCCGTGTAGCGTCTGGTCCGATGGTAAAAGCATTGATCCATCGCACAACAAACTCCTTAGCTCGGTCAAAATCTCCCCTGCTCACGCTACCAGATGAGTCCAACAGAAACACAACTTCTAACTTCTTATCCTTGTAGCAGGCTGGAAAGAGAAGAAAAAAGTTCGGTGGAAAGAGAAATTACATCGATTATTCATTTGACTTCAAATTTTGCACTCTGTTTCCTCGCAAACACCTTTAAAAAAATCTTGGAAGAATTTAACAGGACGTTACTATGGCCTAGCTAGTCGCGTCGATTTACGCCATACGTTTTCTTGTAAAAATTATCCAGATGTGTTTTTAAGATTATAAAAAAAATAAAGTGTGGTTCCCTGGCTGAGGGCAGTATAGTGAAAGTATATTTATGCTCTCAGCTAAGGAGGTACTTTAATTTTCCAACAGAGCATTTGCATATAACACTGCACAATAGGGTTGTGTTGCTCTTTATTCTTTTGAAGAACGCCGTTGCTATATGAAATACGCTTAATCGTGGCGTAAAACACCAATCATTCAATCAATGGATAACGAGGAATTATTTATTAAATTGTCTCCCTTGTAATGTAATGGCGGATATATACGTGAGATTCGTATATATTTTTTTTCATTTTTTTTTTCATGAGGTTGCACATTAATTGGCTATAGTTGTTGAATCTTCTATATTGACATGGAGTATCACAATCCGGGGGTCAGGTCAATGTGTTACATTAGCGCAACTTTGATGCATGTAGACGGTCGGCTGGTGCGCTATTCGGTGGTCTTTTCAGTCTGAAGTTGACCTCAGATGACCCCTCTCCGCTGTTACAACCGGTATCTCAAAAGTTCTCCCATCATGATGTGTGAAGCTTTGGATTGTGAACTCGGAAAAGGTTGATTAAGGCAACTGCCGAAGGATTTTCGCTCAACGAAATTTTGAGACTGAGTTATAAGACCAAACGTTAATATCACGGCTAATGGAAAATTAGTTGTGACCTGTGTCTGATCTGGTGCACCGTTTGACTTAATACCACGTCAGTATATAGAAGACAACAACGCTGAAAACTCGTAGTTGAGCACTTAATATTTACTAGTATATGGGATAGATCTAGATATCGTCAAAGACATCACAAACAGATCGACTTCGTGCTGCCCTTCATCTATGGAAGCACCTGGGCAAGAGGAAGCTCCCTCGCACTTTGAGAATTCGGCGTGTGTGATGTGTTGTTACTATCTTAAAAGGTTATCCTAATTTCTTACCGTTTGATTGGTCGAGAAAAAAATCGAGCAATAACGACGCCGCAAATAGGGAAACCATCCAGCTATAGTCATTACTAAAAATCGCACGCTGAGAATCATGCTTTTAGCGAATAGTTTTTTAAATATGATTGTGTATTTAATAATATCACGGACACGCTGGAACTCTTACCTTGCTCTAGGCTAGCTGCGACCGTGAAGTTAGCTGTTGGTGCTGGCTGGGTATCGTGATAATGTGGTTGCCAGATTAGGGCTTGATGGGCTATATCTGTGGGAATGTCTGCCCCTCGTAACATAATCTATAGAAGAAAGATGAATAGTTTTAACAAGGAAATTTTATCGAATTTTAAAAACGCTAGAATTTCATCAGATAAATGCCATATACAGTGTCAGACGGCAGAGCTAGCTGATGCTCAATGAGTGGTACAGTTGTCTTCTGAACGTAAACAGGTAAATACGGTACTATAGTACTCCTCTTTCCAAGGCAATGGTCAAAATGCATAAGACCAGATTTACACCTTTTCATCCTTGTCACAATTGGCTTAAAACGCGTGGCAAACATTTCATTGGACTGTTGTATAAGCAAAACGCCAATCGTTTAAAGTCGTTTACAAATCACATCTGTCGGCACGAAAAAGCATGGGGACACTGTCAATTTACGTGTCTGCGATGGTGTCAAGACTATTTAATGGGACTAAATTCATATGTGTGTCATACACGTAGCCTACAGGCCATCCAGTATTTAGTCTGCTTCTTACTTTGCTTATGAAAGCTCCAATCTGATTGGGTGGAGTAAAGAGAGGTCACTCGAAAGTAGTTCTTATTGACTACAGTTACCTCAGTTTTTTCGTCTGTGAGGGCAAGGTAGGACTTTAAGAGAGGCTTAATGTACGAAAATCTGATTTTACGCCTTGCACTGGGAAGATGGTCAATACTGATATCAATTGGTAGCTTTAACGAGGTTTCATACCGGTTTTTAAATAAACACCGTTAACCCTTCAGAAGCTGTCGCATAGGTTTGTTTGTTTGATTGCGGTTTAACGCCGCACTTTAGTTATCTTCCTAAGGCAAGTCTGATGTCTCTACGAAGTTCTGTCATAAGCCTTGCCACACTTACCCCGTTGTGGCGGTAAAAGACAAAGATCAAAGCAAATTGAAAAAAAACGAAGAAGCCAATCAAATACATCAGCCACTTTTCAAACAATATAACGCCTCTGCAGAAATATCATGGTAAACAGCAGAGAAAGACAAAAATCTTTTCGATCACTGGCCCTAATTATGCGTCTTCTTGGTTGTCTGTTACAGCGGC
>JAQQZZ010121760.1:0-14517 GCA_030265115.1 Mopalia vespertina
ATTTGTTCTCATGATGACGTGCGTGAGTGTTCATTCTCATGATGACATGTGCGAGTGTTTGTTCTCATGATGACATGCGTGAGTGTTCATTCCCATGATGACATGCGTGAGTGTTCATTCCCATGATGACATGCGTGAGTGTTCATTCCCATGATGCATGCGTGAGTGTTCATTCCCATGATGCATGCGTGAGTGTTCATTCTCATGATGACATGCGTGAGTGTCCATTCCCATGATGCATGCGTGAGTGTTCATTCTCATGATGACATTCGTGAGTGTTTATTCTCATGATGTCATGTGTGAGTGTTTTTTTCTCATGATGACATGTGTGAGTGTTTGTTCTCATGATGCCTTGCGTGAGTGTTTATTCTCATGATGGCATGTGTGAGTGTTTGTTCTCATGATGACATGTGTTAGTGTTCATCTCATGATGGCATGTTGTGAGTATTTGTTCTCATGATGACGTGCGTGAGTGTTCATTCTCATGATGACATGTGCGAGTGTTTGTTCTCATGATGACATGTGTTAGTGTTCATCTCATGATGGCATGTTGTGAGTATTTTTTCTCATGACATGCGTGAGTGTTCATTCTCACGACGACATGCGTAAGTGTTCATTCTCATGATGACATGCGTGAGTGTTCATTCTCATGATGACATGCGTGAATTTTCATTCTCATGATGGCATGCGTGAGTGTTCATTCTGATGGTGACATGTTTTAGTGTTTATTATCATGATGACATGTGTGAGTGTTCATTCTCATGATGACATGTGAGTGTTTATTCTCAGGATGACATGTGTGAGTGTTCATTCTCATGATGTCATGCGTGAGTGTTCATTCTCATGATGACATGTGAGTGTTTATTCTCAGGATGACATGTGTGAGTGTTCATTCTCCTGATGACATGTGCGTGTTTATTTTCATGGTGACATGTGTGAGTTCATTCTCATGATGACACGTTTTATTGTTTATTCTCATGATAATATGTATGAGTGTTCATTCTGATGATGATATGCGTGAGTGTCCATTCTCATGACATGTATGCGTATTCATTCTCATGATGACATGCGTGAGTGTACATTCGCATAATGACATGCGTGAGTGTACATTCGCATAATGACATGCGTGAGTGTTTTGTCTCATGATGACTTGTGTGAGTATTTATTCTTATAATGACATGTATGAGTGCTCATCTTGGTAAAGTTCCCTTTTGGGTACGCATTACACGGGACATTCCCGGTTTTTCACAGGAAGTCTGTGTCTGGTGACATTAATGTCTTGTCAACCTAAATGTGAAGTTTTTTTTTAAAGTAGGCCTACATTAATAATTAAAAAATGTTGGCGAATGTATAATAAACTAGCCCCGTCGCCTGTGCCTATAATGATCAAAATCAAAGCTTTAAATCATGTCAAGTGTTAGTCACGTGGTATAGATGTCCGCTGACTTTGACAAATCGCCGACTCAGAATTGCTTCGTGTGCGGCAAAAGCTGTTGCCGACGGAGAATCGCTCGTGTGCGGCAGGCTTACATGATACATAGATATTAAATGTACAGTGCATGACGATATATCAGCTCGAGTTATCCAAGGTCGGACAGCAATATCAATCGAGTTCGAAAAGCTCGATTTTTCCTGTTTAGAGAAAAAAAATGTTATAAAAGACGTTTTACATGGATCTTTTTCTTCCTCACAATTACATTCAATAATATTCTGTTCTTTAGAGTAGCATTTACTGGTACTACGTGACTCGACATTGTGTGATCAGGGGCATTGATATTATTGAACTACTTTGCCGTATTTATTCGACTGATTATCTCCAACCATTGATTGAGGAATCTCACTGATATATGTTTGATTCGTGTATGTATTCCTAATACTTAGTTATAAAGACCATACTTAATATACATGTACAGAAATATGTATGCCAGTGTGATGTACACACCATTGGTACGAACTATAGTCTACAGTATGCTGACGTTGTTCGGTACCATCTTAATAATAATGATTGCATCGCACTCTGATCTTACGAGGATTGTTGCATCACAAGTATTGTATGATGAATTTTGTTTATAAACTTTTCGACCCCGACGGAAAATACATAGACTTAAATTATTTCATAAAGTAGGTTATGCTTTTTCCACAAATTCTCTCTACTATCCGACTCCGTCAACTATCAAACTCCAACAATCCATCTTAAAGCCCACGGTCTTTTTTTTTTGTTTTAGGAAGACCTAAATTAATGGAACATACTTTATGCCGAATCAACTTAAAACACTGACCGATAGCGCTATCTTTTGAAAAAATAATTACTCATTTCAACATATATACACCTTTGGTTTGAGAATTTGTTGGCTGCCGTGAGGTTTCCTCACTGTTTTCCATCGGGAAAAGGCAAGGAACAGTTTGAAGTGTACAATCCGTCGTCATATGAGTGAAATACCCTTGAATACGACGTTAAACCCCATTCAAACAAACATAATGAGAAACGGCAGCATATTCGGGATGCTATTATTGCGTATGGAGACACAGGTGGTGTATCGTCCACTGGATTAATGTTTAGTGATGCGACATTAACAGGTCAGCTAAATACGACCGTAGCTTTGAATAATTTTTGTGTCTTTTTGAACGTGAAGATTAACAGTATTTTCGTTATTTTGGGTTAACACTTTCTTAGTTTGAACAGATTCAATTTCAGAAAATTGTGCATACTGAAACACGTCCTGGAATCGAACCCACGACCCTCAGAGTTAACGAAAATATGACCGTAGCTTGTTTATGCTGCAGATTTATTAAAGAAACTAATTATTTGCCTGATTTATAAAGAATATTATTTAAATACTTACCTGATATATTTGTAAATATATCCACATGCTTAATATGTATCTGTGTAAACATTGATTATTCTGATGTTATGGGATGGGGAGTTAATTTTAAATTGCGCATTTGCCATCCAAAGCATGATTTCTACTTAGATCAATGAGCTGGCTTCAGTGTACAACATATACATTTTTTTACTTATAAAATATCATAATGAATAGTTGATAGAAACGAGTTGCTCATGACAAGTATAAGACAGGTTAAATAACCAGGGATGTTTACAGTATATTCGTTATTTTGGGATAACACTTTCTTAGTTTCAACCGATTCCAGTTAAGAGAATTTTGAATCAGGTTGAAACTCGCCCGGGAATCGAACCCACGACCCGTAGAGTTAGGCACCGAATCGCCAGCAGTAAATGCAGGCCACCTAGATCACTCAGTCACTAGGCCTTCTACAAAATAGAAGGTTAGTCAGCTGGAGTTTAGGTAGCGGACATTCACTATCCCTCTGATATGCTAAACATAAATCTGATTAAAACGGATGCAATGGATCACATGTAAGATAAAACAGTCATAGTAATAATCACACGTATGAAGCACATATTGCATAAACATATAAAAGAGAAACTAGTGTCCGTTTAATAAGAATCTATAACAACGAAAGATAAAACTACTTATTGCCTGAAACACTTTATTATGGTTTTTCCTTGGGTTTAAACTGGTATGTACTATGTGATCAGTGATACCCTGCAGTACATATAAATCTCCAATTAAAAGTTGCCTCGCCTCGATGTATTCTGATGTTATGACAATACGGGGTTTTCCGGTTATGACGTTACGACGACAGAGTGACGTCCCTTTGCGAAATATTGTTATCGGTTTACGGCAAGGGAGGGTAAATCCATGATTTTTAACATGGGCGGTATAGGGAATATTGAAAATTAACAGGGAAACGTTAATAAAACCATATGAATTTCCTTTTCCCATAGCTAAAAATAGATTTTTTTTTGCAAAAGTTTCAGTTTTAAAGCTATATTTCCCTGAAAACCAACATCCCGCAATGTTAAAGTTTTGGCAGGCTGCCCTACGGTACCATAAAGTGGCAACGTCATTTCGCAATGGGACGTCAGTCTGTTGTCGTAAGGTCATAACTCAAAACCTTCGTATTGTAAACGGTTAATAATTGAGCTGGATAATCTACTACACCAAACGAATAAAGTTTAATAATTTCCAGTCCCTAAACTTTGTTTTCACGTTCGCCTTTGTAAATAGGTAACTGTGCCACACGTATTTGGGATGCAATGAGGTTAAGTGGACAGCATTATGAGCAATGTTGAATGCCCCCTTAGCATTAAAGTTTTAAAAATTTTCATATGATTTACAACTTGTCGTGTCTGTCATGATACCTTGTAAGGTCCAGCAGATTTTTTTTACAGTGAAATAAGAAAATAGTATGCTCTGATTTATTATCAAAACTCTACCAACAGTGCTTTTCGGGCCTATGTCACGAACGCTCTTCCATAAGATGTTCTGTGGTCCATATTACCAATACGTTACCAGCTGAGCTTCACCGGGAAATAATCCTAAAATCACCACCAACAGAGTCCTGCTAGCCAAA
Organism: Mopalia vespertina; assembly: GCA_030265115.1. Taxonomy (NCBI): domain Eukaryota; kingdom Metazoa; phylum Mollusca; class Polyplacophora; order Chitonida; family Mopaliidae; genus Mopalia; species Mopalia vespertina. The sequence goes on from JAQQZZ010121760.1 coordinate 4,438, forward strand.
ATTACAAACACTCTACCAACTAGATCTAGGTATCGTCAATGCAGTCTAACGCTTTATTGATTATATAGCTATCTCGTCTCGGCGTTGATAGTCTATAAAAAGGGGAATTCCCAATTCACGTGACGCATTTCAGTCTGTTGATTAGGTAGATTTGTCTAGACGGCCGAATGTCAAAGTTTTCGAATCGTCTCAGATTTTACCACATTTAGTGGATTATATCGCCTATAGACAACGGAAGAAGGTGAGAGGTGTCTAATAAACTCTTTTATGAGCAACCGTCTGCTGACAGGTTTTTTTCGGTTCGAAAACACCCGCTTTATCATGTTTTTTTCGACGAAAACGAACCCGTGCTAGAGTCATTAAAGGAAAGCCCGGCTGAGCTACTACCAACGGAGCTTCCCGGGGTAAAATCACGAACAATCTACCAACAGCGCCCCTCGGACTAAATCACGAACACTTTACAAATTGAACTACAGCGTCTCCTGGGAAGGGCTAATTAAAAATATGTCAAAGGTCAAACTAATGAAATCCCCTTGAACGGCACAAGATACATTTTTGCGTGGGTGTATTATAACCTGGCTCACTTTTATGTGTTGTTTGGTTTGAAATAGCTATCTACGTGACTCCTAAATAGCCGTTAATGGTACCAAAAATAGTACGTGACTCGCTCAACGGCATTGTACACTTATGCGAGACGGGGAATATTTATCTTGCCGTTGATTAACGACCTCGTGATATTCAAACGCGTTTATTAATTGACGAGCAAACATTTCCCAATGCATTATCCAATTTAACATACAAATATGTGTACAAATAGCTTAATTGACTTACACGATAATATGTCTATCACGATTATTTCAAAATTTGACTCCTGTAAAAGAATCTATGAATTACATCATCTTGTATTGGCTGGAAGTGGGCGATCTCGCTGGTTTGATTGATGTCACATTAGAAGATATTTCACTTATATAATGATTTTGCATTGCATGTGTTTTTGGCGGAAAAACCTGACAAAACATCTTAATGTTTACCCAGATATACAGAAAGTCATGTATGTAATTGTAAATTGGTAACCTTGTTATGTACTTAAAGTTACCAACAAATTTAATTGTATTGCATTTTACGTTACAATCGTGTGTACTAGCCGGAAATGTAACAAAATGACATTATGACATTTCGTGTTGAGAGAAAATGCATTATTGACGCAAAAAGTAATAATTGTTATATATCGATTTGATTGTTTTGAGTGGCATTTAGAAGCAGGGATAGTAACATCATATGGTATTTAAGAATACACAATTTCTGGGTTTATTGACGAGCAACGTTTCGGAGCAGATTCTAGCAACGTTTGCAAGCTTATATTAGAAGTAAAATTGTCCACATTTTATGGGAAACAGTGCAACAACAACAGAAATGTACACAAGCTTGGAATATTGTGATGTCGGAATATAGTCTCGATATTTTTCTCAAATGATGTTTGTTAGTTTGATTGGAGTTTATCGCCGTTCTCAAGGTTATTTAACTCATATGGGTGAAGTAAACCACCCTCGACGCCACTGGCAACAAAGAAAGACAAGATGGGACAAATATACAATCACAGGACACAATACATCACAAACAGATCCGCTTACTATTCCCCTTTCAACTCACATTACATAACTGCATTATAAAATGTTGTGTTTGCTTTAAATAAAAACACAGCTGTTGTTAAAATACATTTACTGTATTATTGTATACTTTCATTACAAATGTATATTTTTGTTCCTCTCGTTCCACTCTATGTGGGCTGTTAAAGTAAATAAACGAACTGAATAGGTGTGTCTCTCACAAACTCCATCGTGTCTATCTATATACCATGGGAAAACTGGGAACAATATATGTCTTCGGATATAAGGTAACTCTCATTCTCCTTAGCGGACATAATTATTCATTGGTTAATTTCGATTTCTGTAACATACCAGTTTGCAGGTGGATCCACTCTAAAAACCGTTTCTTCCATATAAATCAGGTATTTTCCATACCACGTACATGGTCATTACCGTCTTTGGAGAAAAACTCGAGATCTATTCAGAAACGTGTTAGGGAATTTATCTAGAAAACGAAAGGATTCATCGTTTTGATTTATAGAAATCCCTGTGACCGTGTATCAATTAGGATTTAGAATTTGAAAATATCTTTTTATTTTATTTTTGTTTTTTTTACTTTTTCTTGTGGTTTTAACCAATAATTATCAATACACTGTCGTGATATAATTGAAATACCTGAAATATTAAATACATTTAAAAAGTAAACATACGGCTAAACTGTGGAATACACGACCGACTGATCCTCCGATCGATTGGCTGACTGACTGACTGACTGACTGACTGGCTGATTAAAAGACATTTAAAAACTAAATATACGGCTAAACTGTTGTATAAACTGACTAAGTTGGGTCGACTGATTGATTCGTTGGCTGGTTGGCTGACTGATAGATTATTGGATTGATTGATTGCTGGATTGATTGCTTGCTTGATTGCTTGATTGCTTGATTGATTGAATGGTTGATTGATTAATTGATTGATTGATTGATTGGTTGGTTGGTTGGTTGGTTGATTGATTGATTGATTGATTGATTGATTGATTGATTGATTGATTGATTGATTGATTGATTGATTGATTGATTGATTGGTTGGTTGGTTGATTGATTGATTGATTGATTGATTGATTGATTGATTGATTGATTGATTGATTGATCGATCGATTGTTTAGTGTTGGTGAAAGTCTTTAAATGTTTTTCACTTTTATGACTGGTGCAATCCACCAATAATTGCTGGGCTAAGAAAATCATAAAATGTGACACAACACAAGACGCCGCCAATTTCCTTTATTTAAATAGTTTTAATTCAGAAAATTTTCATTGGAGTTCGTTGGGAATTGTAATAAATAAAATAGTTAAATAAAAGCATCACATTGTAGGACTTCGTTTCTTTGCATGTAAGCAGTAGAACATAAACAGTGGTATGACAAGGTAAAAGGCCGAAATTTATAAACGTATTATTGCAACGTATTTCCTGCACATACGAATGCTCTGAATAAATACACAAGTATTTAAACAACTGAGTTTTCGGTCAGTCTTGAACTTAGTGCATCAGTTTGGCGGACATATGTGACAAATAAACAATTTATAATGTAAACAAATTGGTGTTTCCGTTTAACAACACACAATGGTTCCTTTAGCAATTTCCGCGACTACAAGACCATCGCTGTGCGAAGGACACCTGGCGCTTCTTGTCAATTAGCCAGTCACGTGACCGCCAGGTAATGTCGATCAACCGCTTTGGTGTTCTTTCAGCATTTCGAAATAGAAAGCCAATAGTCAAATCGATTTAACAACCAGACCATCAAGCCCTGTAGTTGTTCGTGACTGAACGTAACGCGACAGTAGTGCTGTTTTATGCCGGACAGAATACTTATGGTCTCGGCGCCCAGTATCCACTACACTAGACAGCCTCATCTGATTAAAGGTAAGCCGGTAGATTAACCTGGCTATGTAAGAGTGCTGTGGAATTCTTCGGTGGTTTAGGCAGCTACTTTATGTACCTGAGAATCACTGGTACAACTGGATGTTTATATCGAAGCCATTAGTTTGTGAACGTACGGTTGACAGGATGCGGGTTAGTGGAATTTAAGATTATCAGACACGGACACTAAGAGTTTCTATTATGCTAGCAGTTACTACATGGGTATACGTTAACCAGAGAAAAGTACTAAGGCTGTTGGAAGAAAAATTACTGAAGGCAACTGCATATAATTCAGACAGGACAAGAAATCAGTCACTAATATTGACGTTGAATGTGACGATGATATTTTCAAAGCAGACGACAACTGCCTATATGCTAACAAAGGATATGTTTCATTAATATAGCAGCCAGGGTGTAGAGAACTGGAACAATCGCTGTACAAGGCAATGTTGATATTATTACTGTGGCAAATCAACATAACGGTAAGTCGATCGAAGAGTAATATAGGCCTTCCTTTAATGTTGATGATGTAAGATATGTTTGCTGTTGCCACGGTGTGAAGACTAGAGATCGGTTTTAGTTTTCGAAAACAGATCTGTTAATATGAGCGTATATAATCTGAAACTTGAAAACGAAATGACCACAAAACTACCTTCATGCATGAATATAGAGTTGTTAGATACATTTTTCGTCCCGTGTGGTCAGTGTCATCATTTGAACGTGTGGCCAAAATCGTCAGACCATAAGAATATATTGAAATATGCATCGATTAAGATCTAATCTATAAATGTGTGGTTGATGAATTGGAACCAGTTATTCGATACACTCTATCCATGGACAATCGTAGTATAAGCTGTTCTATCCGTTGAAAGGTTCTTTCGTTAGATGAAACTCATCGCATGCGATATTAAGTGGCATGCCAGCGGATGATAACTGAGCTCACAGAAATGGCTTAGTTGTTAGCGTATCGGATTACTGACCGTACTCCGATGTACCGTTCACACGTTCGGGTACTACAGAGATCCTCAGGTTAATGTGGGAGTTTTTCTGGGTAGAATACAGGGTTTTCGCGGTATTTGAGTAAGGCCGAATCCATGGTTTTCGCGGTATTTGGGTAAGGCAGAGTTCAGGGTGTTCGATGTATTTGAGTAAGGCCGAATCCATGGTTTTCGCGGTAATTGGTAGGGCAAAATTCAGGATTTTCACGGTATTGGAGTAAGACAGAACATGAGGTTAACAATCTTTGGTCATATAAGTGAAATACCCTTGAGTACGATACCAAACCCCAATCATACAAACGGACGATACTGCTGGTTAGTAGATAACGTTCTACTACTGTGGCCACTACTCCTATAAATTGAAGATGTATGACAGTGTTATAACGCATGGAGAAATGAGTCACGCTTCATATACACGGAAAGCATTTCAATAGCCCAACATATATTGGACGAAGCAGGTATCAAATGGCAATAGACTGACATGACTGACACGTCGATGTCTCTACTATCAGAATTGGAACTTGTCATAGCGAATGTTAGTTGATAAAATCTGGCAAATCTTTTGTTATTGTCAGCATGTTAATACTGTATCAGCTAAATGCTAATCAACATGACATGACAAAGTTGCAAGGATTTTCAATTTCCGGATTGTATTTTCGGGGATCAGTTCAGCTGGGATACTAGCAGGGTTTGTATAGGATAATACCAGCATACTCATTACCCAAATGGACCTTTATAGTAAGAGGACACAAAACGTCCTATACACATATACAATTACCATTGTAAGGTTCGAAGTCACATAGATTTATATATAATTGACAATAGGTATGCAATAATTTATTGATAACGGAACCGCGGCCGTGGCTTAGTGATTAGCGAGTGCGCTTAATAATCCTACTTCGATGTACCGTTCACGGGATCGAGTTCGCCTGTCGACCATCAGGTATATGAGTGAGTCACACGATGTGGCTCCGACAATCGCGGGGGTGGGTTTTAAGAGGTTTCCTACCGGTTTTCCACCTAAATGAGACAAGGAACAGGGTGAAGTGGACAATCCGTCGTCATATAAGTGAAATGCCCTTGATTATGACGTTAAACCCCAATTAAAGAAACAAACAAACAAACCTTCATAGGGTATACGCCACAGGTTGACAAACGCCAATTTCTTATTGAAGCAACTTCAGAATATCGTGTCCAGGTCTTCTGGGAAAAATTCAGGATTAAATAATGAAAACTCTCGAGTCCCCTTTATATCACCTAATAAATTACTCAGGTGAGTGATTTGAAAAGAAAGCGGACTACTCATACTTTTACCTGGGGGCTATAGCCATAGCTAAAGCTGACGGGTCGGCGGTACTTTTTCCTGTGGAGAGCAGGAATACAAAAAAAAAAAAAAAAGACACTAGAACGACTGCAAATTGCTGCAATATAAAGCTAAATTTGTCAATCAACAAACATGGAATAATTGAGTCGGCCATTTATGTACGCATAATACTGGAAATACAATACCGAGCAACAACGAACGTGCTTTAAGGATAATGTCGAAGAGAGAAAAAGAGGTCGGTATCGAGTAACAAGGACTCGCCACCTAGCTATTGTTGTCAGTGGCCAGTGAGACAAATTTGTACACTAGTTACAGCGGACTCTGTACGACACTCGAATACGACCGTGAGTGTTCTGTGCACATTTCTAGGTAACTAGGTCCATGCAATGACTCCATGACAAATGTACAAGCAAAGATAAACGATTAGGTATGAATATCTCGTTATTAATACGACTGAGGTGTGGGTATGGCAAAGTATGAGATAGAGTTAATGTACGACGATCTGACATCAAAGTACACAATTTCAACAACTGTTTCGACAATCATTGGTAGAGCAGCTTAGTTTTGAACGCAGGATTATGATTAAACTGGTACATGTTCGTGAGTAGCATTACGATCCAACCAACAGATGATCCGCCATAGACGGCACCGAACAACTGGTTCTTGTTCTTCCTAAAACTATGGTAAACAAGGCTTTGACTTGAGCGCACAATGATGTTGAATATCCTGGACTGGGAATAGCTTAAAATTTAAAGAATTCAGCACGAGACACAAAATCAAATTGTAAGACGATATAAACGACGACCCAGACAAAATAAGACAAATGTAAGATATGTGTAACACTTTCCGATATCACCAATATACCAACATAAAATAATATAACCGTACCGGTGTAACTCATGGAGTAGTAGCATAAATACTATACTCGTACCGGTGTAACTCATGGAGTAACAAGATAAAATACCCGTACCGGTGTAATTCATTGAGTAGTAGCATAAATACTATACTCGTATCGGTGTAGCTCATGGAGTATCAACGTAAAATACCCGTACCGGTGTAACTCATGAAGTAGTAGCATAAATACTATACTCGTATCGGTGTAGCTGATGGAATATCAACGTAAAATACCTGTATCGGGGTAACTCATGGAGCAGTAGCATAAAATATTATAACCTTATCGGTGTAATTCATGGAGTAGCAACATACAAGGATATACCCATATTGGTGTAACTCCTGGAGTAGGAGAATAAAATACCCGTAACGGTGTAAATCATTGAGTAGCAATGTAAAATACCCGTACCGGTGTTGCTCCTGGAGTTGTAGCATAAAACAATATACACGTATCGGTGTTACTCCTGGAATAGTAGCATGAAATAATATACCCGTATTGGCATAACACCGGGGATAGTAGCATGAAATAATATACCCGTATTGGCATAACACCGGGGATAGTAGCATAAAATGATATACGCGTATTGGCATAACACCGGGGATAGTAGCATAAAATGATATACGCGTACCAGTGTAACTTATTCATGTTTTGTTAAGCGACATACCAGGCGATCAATGAATTAAAAATGACTGGATATATTAATAATTGAATATACGGACGATTAATCCCTATGTAACGTGTATTCAAACGCTAGGATTAATCAGAAAAGCTGTATGGAAACCTCGTAATAACAATGCCACGTCATCGTAAAGGTCTATTTTATACCTAGGGTGCTCAGGCGGTCACGAGTCAGATTTACATTTCACATTTCATTTAAGATTCACATTTAATATGTACAACAACTGTGAAATATGATAACTAAAGAGAAGCTTAAAACACAAAATGCATACGGAAATAATTGAAACAATTATCGCAAATTCCTTTAATATTTAGCGTTATTTATTTTTCTACAATAATGATATATAACACTTTAGTGCCAAATAGACAAGCTAATCAAGATTTGAATATGTGATTGCGCAATGTCTTTAAACATGCTGCTGGTTACATCTATTTACATAGCATTGATTGGCTAAAATATCGGCTCACCTGCTAAGTTGCTAACGACATAAAGGAAGATAGCGTCCAATACCTATCACATTTAGGTCCTGATCGTTTATAATTCAAATAGGTCGGCATTTTTAAGTTGAACTAAAAATTACTTAACGCATTTTACTGCTATTTATCAATTTATCAAGACGACGTTTCAACCTCGGGTTTTCCACAGATTTCAAGTGAGTATATACTCGGATTGTTCTGATGCTAATCATATTAAGTGCATCTGAGCAAAAATTATTAAAAATAGCATAACCAGAAAAAGCGCGTTGTGCAGGAAATGGATACTCCAATTGTTTCCACACGTTGTCATCTTCTGCGAACTACATCAGCTATATTTAATTAAAAGACATATCCATAAGCACAAGAAGAGAGCACTGACAATGGATTTACAAATAAAGCGTAAGCGACATGTAGCCAAGGCTGGATTAACCGTTAAGCTAAATAAGGATCCTTTAGGATAATTATAAAATCCTATAGGATTTTGAAAATTGCTAAAAAAATTGCTCAGAAATATTTTGAAAATCCTATAGGATCCTATAAAAAATACCAATGGGATTCCAGAGAAACATCCTATAGACTTTTACCAAAATACAGATATTGCTGTAAGGGTTAAAATAATGGCTAAATGAAATAGCCCTTGTATGTTATAAATTAGAATTATTATATGATTTGTTCAACATAAACCTGTGAATAATATACAGCTAGAATAAAACAGCCTGTCGACATGCTTTTTTGTTGTTGACTAGATACCTTTTTGGGTTTTCCAAAACCAAACCACACATCGCATAATTTAAACCACATCGATCAAACAAACAGAACAGACGCATTAGTATCCATTATTTCGCTTGATTGCTTGGTTCCACACAGGATGACAATGGCACAGCAAAAAGCCTTTATATTTATGCAGAGAGAGACTGTTCAGATTCGCTCAACAATGCTTTTTATTGATTTATCCGTACCTTGTCTTTCTTGTATAATTAAGCGCTATGTGTAAATATTATTTTTTTTCCAGCGAGTTGCAATCAACCAAACGAAGACGCCTTGACAGAAAGACCAAATGATATTACGATACGAAATTGAACGTGGGCGATATTCGTAATGTCTGAGGATGTGACACACGGTAAACCAAGATGTATGGGAAAACAGGTGTCCGAGTATGGCGGATGCGAAACAGAACGATATTGATATCTGCGGAACGGACTTGGTTTAAGTATAAGCGTACTTATGAAATATATATTATCCCGACGACTCGTTAAATTCGCAACCAAAAAGGTATTAACGTTTGGATTTATGAAAATATCACGAATTTAAGCCAAAAAGTGCGGGACTACAGTCTATTGTGTCGAAGACGGATTGGAAACCAAAAATGATTTATTATTGATTTTTTTTATAAATACGTCATTTCGGAGTTGAAATCGAAATGTGTCCACATACCTATTTCTAAAGATATGACGAATTTGAAACCAATAATGAACGTGTATATGGATTTCTTAGGATATGGCGAATTCAAAACCAAAATATATATTTTAAAAAATATGGCGATATCTGAAGACATGATACATTCGAATCCAAGCAGTGTATAAAAATGAATTGTGATAAAATGGCAGATTCGAAATCAATCGAAGTTGATATGCTGTCCTCTGAGGAATTTACCAATGAGAAACCGAGTAGTATTGAGGTTCAAATAGTTGAGAAGGTGACCACAGCGAAGAAATGTAGTATGGATGTACCGGGTTATGATGATATATCTGATGTGGAACAAGGATATAGTGCATTGAACATATCCAGAGAACAAGATTTTCATAATACCATCAGTTATATGCCGAACAGTATTGAAGTATCCGTCTCTGATGATATAACGAACGAGAAACCAAACCTTACCGAGATACCCCTAGACTTGGTGAGTAAATACGTTCTATTCATTCTTACATATAATTGTTTTGTCGTTTGGAAATTGACTATCAATATTGTTTCGTTATTTTTGGAATAGATATAAATTCCCAAATGTTGCCATTGAAACCACGACTGTGAAAGTGCGGCGTCAAATCACTAGATATCTGGGTGATTGAATATTTATTCTCTGTGGCGCCCGCGGAGTGGTCTAGAATGCGAGCAGCAATTCTGCGGATTCACGGGTTCTCACCTCGAAACATATGTCATATATGCAGAAAGTCGCGAGTTTTCTGGGGTTGAACCGTGTGTTCCGGG
>JAQQZZ010121782.1:1875-14516 GCA_030265115.1 Mopalia vespertina
TGTTGTTATCATATGTCACATGTAACTTCACACTCATTCATTCACTCACTCATCTTGGTATTAATGGAGCCTGTTGTTATCATATGTCACATGTAACTTCACACTCATTCATTCATTCACCCATCTTGGTATTAATGGAGCCTGTTGTTATCATATGTCACATGTAACTTCACACTCATTCATTCATTCACTCTTTCAGGTATTATTTGGAGCTTATTGTTATTATGTGTCTTTTTTGACATTACATTCATCTATAAGAGATGTTTGATTTTATGGGATGGTTGGTCGGTTGGTTGGTTTGATGGTTGTTTCACTTATCTACTGGTGATGGTTGTTAGTCTGTCCCATAAGGCTGTTTCAGGCCGTGGCTTAGTGGTAGCGGGTGCGCTTACTAATCCTACTCCAATTTACCGTTCACGGGATCGAGTCCGTCTGTCGACCATCAGCTATATGAGGGAGTCACACAATGTGGCTCCGGCAATCGCGGGGGTGGTTTTTACGAGTTTTCCTCCCGGTTTTCCACCGTAATGAGTGTAAAGTGGACAATCCGTCGTCATATTAGTGATATACCCTTGAGTAGGACGTTAAACCCCAATCAAACAAACATTAGGGTATTTCACTTATCTACCGGTGATGTACGCCCACAATAATAAGTCCCGTAAGCACAGATCACATTTGGAGTGACTCTTTCTTAATGAATAAACCCATTTATGTGAAGGATTATATTCTATAAATGTACTGTTTACTTTAATTGATGAAATTTATTGAAAGTAGGTTTTCTTTGTTATATTGTTATCGTTATATAGATTGATTAGGAATGTGTAATTTAAGAGTTAATGCCCTATGTAAGCTGTATGAATCAGCATTGATGTTTTCCTTCTGGCATTGCTCAATTGGGTGAAATAAAACTGTGTGTGTATGGACGTGTGCCGAGCTGTGATGTTGTGTGAAGAGCATGGAGATTCTGTATTCTTTCAATCTATAGTAATTACAGCAGGGTCAGGCCGAGGTCATATTAGCCATGTAATCAGCGCTAGAGGCTCCCGTCTTCAGCCGAGATACCTGTCTGACTGGAGAGAAATCACGTCGAGTAACAACATACTTCCTACGATCACCCGAAACCTAATCACACTGTAAACCAGTCTCATAACAAATGGAAACTTTGGGGCTATCACTGTTTCAAAACAAGTGAAGAATCTTAATCAGAGTTTGTTGGTCTTTGTCACGGTCCATCTGCTATTCGTGGATGTACCCTGAGCAAGTCACACTCGCTTATTCAGGCACCATCCAATGATTTCATTCATATAACTACTTTTCTAAACAAGTTTGTTTGGATGGGGAAAGCTATATTAATAACTATGAGACTTTTGGACAATAGGTCTCTCACCTACTCTCAAAACAGAGAAGTGCTTCCAATTGGGCCTGTAATTGGCCGCCAGTATTCCTGAGCATTGTTGCTAACAGACATTTGGCCAGTTCACACCTGATATACAGAGGCCATGTTTGAACAAATCACAACTGGTGAGACCGAAGCAGTGAGGCTAACACGCAGAATAAATACCAGCCTCTCCAAGCTAACACAACTAGAGATAAAATCCACCAAAGTGTGAATCTCTTCGATTTTCTCTCCCTTATCCCATACCTATTCCAGGCATCCACTGGTCACAGCTGAGACTTAAGTGAAAACCGCCATTTACTTTAATATCTCAACATAACACTTTGAAGCTACCTTAGCTGTAGGCATTAAACAAGACACCAGTCCGAGATTTTGTGACAGTATGAATTTTCTGTGGGATAAAGACAGAGGGCCTGTTAACGGTTTGTCTGTGGATTATAACGGTTCTGTTTGTATAAGAATATCACCTTTCTCTAACATGCTTTTCCTTTTTCTTCAGGTGGTTTAGACGGAGCCCTTCTAATTAGCTCACTCAGACTGGCTATAGCTTCTACAGCTATTGATCATGTGGCGAAAAAAATCAATGGGGTCAAGAAAACCTCTATATTTCTATAGAATTAACAAGTATCAGTTTTTGAACTGCAGATAGACTGAAGAGTTAACTCGTGAAGTGTAATATAATTATAGCTGTGAACTCTTAACCTGCCAGGTGATGAACTTCACACAATCTCCTCTCAAAATTTGGCAATAAAACCCTTCAGTTCTAATACTGTATTGTTCTGAAATGCCTCAGATAATTCGTAACTAATTAATTGAATTGTCATTAATTAAAACTTGCTTTGTGGAGTTTTTCTGAAAAATAAAAAAGCTAACAAAATCTGAGAATTAGATTTTATTATGACATTGAGCATTATTTTAAAAATGTTTTAAAATTGTGTCCTCAAAAATTGGTCAATTTATTGTGAGGCATACTAATTAAACTAGGCTTATCTTTTTTCTTTTTCCAAATGCCACAAAATCTGATTTGAATTATTTATATAATTGAATTTCTTTTAAACAGACATCAGGGATCGTTGTATTTCATTTTATTTGTTTCTGAGTTGGGACATCTTCCTGTTGACGAATATAATAAATATTTGTAATAAACTTCGTTCTTGGTTTATGATATTAAGAGTTTTTTATTTAATATTAGAAAATAAATATTGATGTAATGTTTACTCGTATTGGTTTTGTTTTTTTAGCTCCGTCTTTCAATTAAACGATTATTTTATAACTGATATTAAAAGCTAACAGGTCTGTGACGTCATTCACCTATATTGGCTCTTTATCATATATACTATTACATATAGTTATGATTTACAGGCCATTAAAGCCTGTAATAGGCATGTGTCATGGAGTTCTGCACTGTATCTCATTGTTATTGCTGATAGAAGTTGTCAGGTTGATAACGCTTCGGTACAGTAATAAATTCCTCGGACGCCATTACACTATCTCACCTGACAGCTTCACCTTGCCACAAATTGCTATTTTGATTGTTTGTAAGAGAATACGATGACACGTTAGCCAGGTAGATTGAGTTAGTGACAAGTTTTATCCTGAAGCCGATTGCTCGAGCTCTCGAATCACCTGCCATTAATAAAGACCCACTGGCAGGAGGAAATAACTAGATCGTGTTAATAGACTTAAACCATCACCTGTAATCACTTTGATTAGATAAAGGTGTGTGAGTGATTGTTTTAGACCAGGTTAGGTGAAATTGAAACCGGTAACTGATACCTACATCTAAAGGTAAGCTTCAGAATTAGCCAAGGTGAAAATTGATTAATTACTGAAGGCGGGAAACTTTGGACTGTGGCCAGGTAAATTCCCATCACTGATAGTTAACTCAGCTTATCACACCTGCCCATTCTATTTCTCTACTTTAATTATAGTTTCTGTCTGAGATTTAGCCCTCTTAAGAGTATAATACAGAGGTCTATAGGGTATAGCCATAATATGAGCCCGCCATAACCCAGGTGTAACACACTGGCACTCGCTCCCTCCAGTTTTGTTGTTATATTGTCCATTGGTGTAATAACATAGAGCATAAAACCAAATAATGCTGTGGCTTTCTTAAAACACATCACCTGCGTTTGGTGAAAGCATTGTTACCTTTACCCCTGCAGAGTGCCTAAACTTGATTATGAAGGAACAAGACGTGTATTCATTGGACTAGCTTGATTGAGTCCAGATTAACTGATTATGAGGTTCTTTCAGTAATAAACGACAACATGTGAGCCACAGAAACCGTCCATCCATCCAGTTCAGTCATTATGTTCCATGTGTATGACGTCTTGCAGGCATTCAAGTTAAAACAATATTTTATTTCCAGAACATTCGGAATCTGAGAAATGGTGCATTTGGCGGGGAGACTTTTGAGCTTAGTTAAATCTGTCCTCCGTCTTATAATCCCTATATTCGAGAATAAAGTTGAATTTCATGATATTCTAATATATATATTCAATACAGTTATTAATATATTTTTGTGTAAATGTTTTATTGGCATTGCCCATAGCTTATCTTTTAACCATTTAAGTTTTTTGGTTGTATGGTATAACCGTGTGACAGAAAACTATAAGAGATTTGAGTCTGGTCGGACAATAACTAACGTCATGACTTCAGACTTAATTTCCGATGTTACCAATCAAAATATGGGGTCCTCTTGGGGAACAGATTCATCCTTATTCTGTTGGCGTCTGGACCATGCATGGTCTTCAAAAGAGAATTAATAATTATCGTTGGCGGTAAAACTTGTTTAAAGAAAAAAGTTGGCCGCCTCCAATTATGTACGTTTGCTTGGTGTCCACGTGTCCTGTTAGAATGACCATTGTCCTGGCTGTTAATGTTTCTCACATTCATTCTACACTTCTCCCTCCAAGCCAGTTTAATAATCTATTCTAATTAATAATTATACTTAAGACAGGTATCCGGTTGCCTGAGACGTAAAGCACAGAAGCCGTTAGTTTTGCGTCTGAGAACAATGGCGCTGAGAAAAGCTTTATTCTCTAGGAACAAAGCTCCAAAAAGCTGTGAACCTATTGTATTTCCCGTTATCGTCACCTTCTTTTTTTCTAGATGAGCACCTTTGGTTTAAGACCTGACCCCGCATCATACAGCTCAATGAATATCCTTGAGGCGTCTCGCACTCTCACCGTATCAAGCGTTAATCGTGTAGCGTGTGCATGCGTCATTGCCTAACTTTATGTACATCTTTAACCGTGTCGTTACACCTTTTCTAAGTTGGCAGATTTTATCCTACCAGTGAGACATTTGAAAGACAAAGGCCAAAATTAAACTGAGTCTTTAATACGTTCACAGACGTTCAAATTATATTTGTATTGTAAAGAAAGAACATTGTGCCTGCTTCCACCGGGATTCGAACTCGGATATCTTGTTAGCTGGTCCATAGCTCTAACCGATTGAGATATAGAGGATCACGGCAGAACGATCAATGTATATACATAGGACTATATAACCCAACTTTTCCGGTGACCTCGGCAAGTTTTTCTGCTTTTTGTACTTGTTACAAAATGCGCAAACCAAAAATTTAACTAATCCTACTTCAATGTACCGTTCACGGGATTGAGTCCGTCTGTCGACCATCAGGTATATGAGGGAGTCACACGATGTGGCTCCGGCAATCGCGGTGGTACTTTTTACTATAGGTTTCTTCGTAATTTGACCAAGAACAGTGTGAAGTGGAGAATCCGTCGTCATAAAAGTGAAATATCCTTGAGTAACGACGTTAAACCCCAATCAAACAAATATTCCCGCCATGTGAGTGAATTACGGCGTTAAGTGCTTTGAATCAATCAACCAATAACATTTTACCGTACAGTATATTGCAAATCAAGAAGCTGCGGAGACAAATTTTGGTTTGGCCTATCAGTGAATATTTAATGTCCCATATATTGCAGTTGAAGTCAAACATTTCATTGTTTGCAATAACTCTCAGACAAGTATCCATCAAATACATACCCCCCTCCGCCAGAGGGTAAAGTCGTCCAAATGTGGTCGTTCTTTATTGTATTCCGTAAATAAGCGGACCGCGATCCAATAACAGGTTATTCAAACACTACATTCAGTCGTACTACAATTATATAACAATAACAAATGACGGAGGCAATGGAAATATAATTTATAAATATCTGAAATTAAAAAGAAAAATCGGAATAAAACCTTATGCTTGAGAACAATGTCAGAATAGACTGAAATAAATGAGAAGTTGCCATCCATATAGTGTTTTGCCTTTTGAGTTAATCAACTTCTAAATGTCACTCAAAGATGAAATAAAACCTATAAATGCATTAAAGCGAAAAATAACACATGATATACTGATGGTGATAATAATAATAACAATAATAATGAAGAAAAGAAATTGTTTAAAGGTATTGGTGAATATTTAATTATGCCATCTTTACTCTGAGCTGGAGGAACAATTGTTTCACAACAGAGCAAACAACTTCACCTTAAATGGTTGATTTGGTTTGGCCAAATTTTAATGTAATACATCTAAGTGAAATACTCTTAAATATGGCGTTAAACACCAATCAATGATATACCTAACCATGAAATAAAGCATGCATGGTAAACATTCTGAGAAAAAAAAAAGTGAAAATTCATGATTGACCCAACGTTTGGGGTTGTTAATCAAACCATCACTCCAGATGATGATTTGATCAATACGCCGAAAACATGAATTCCCTGGGGTTTTTCTTCGGAGTTGTTACCATGCTTTATTGTGGGAAGCGTATCGGTGGTAGTCCTGACGTAACCGTTAAACGTCTTCATGTTGTCAATTGAGACCTAAAAGCTGGAATTGTCAGATGAATTTTTTCCTTGGGTCCGTTTCCGTATACCCCATAAGACATAATTAGTGTGTCATTATAATATGCTGAGGCGGGTAGTATCGTTATTACCGTGCCTTATATTTGACCCATGGTTTATTTATTCATAAAAGACCTGTTTGATTCAAGGTTAATTTATCCCCAAAATGCCTGTTTGATTCAAGGTTAATTTATCCCCAAAATGTCTGTTTGATTCAAGGTTAATTTATCCCCAAAATGTCTGTTTGATTCAAGGTTAATTTATCCCCAAAATGCCTGTTTGATTCAAGGTTAATTTATCCCCAAAATGCCTGTTTGATTCAAGATTAATTTGCCGGTTTGATTCATGATTAATTTATCCTCAAAATGCCGGTTTGATTCAAGGTTAATTTATCCCAAAAATGTCTGTTTGATTCAAGGTTAATTTATCCCCAAAATGCCGGTTTGATTCATGATTAATTTATCCATAAAATGTCTTCGATTCAAGGTTTATTTACCACAAAAATGTTTCATCTAGGCCTTTAAAATCAGCTACAATTTTTGGTGAAATCCCACTAACTGGTGGGTGCGGTTTTTGTTTTGCACGTTCGGGTGTTTTTTTGTTGTCTTTTTGTAATTTAATTTATTTGGTTTTTGAAATGGCATAAGGTCATCGATGCTAGTTTGGGAGATCGAACGATGATTTAACGAAGGGGGGTTCCTTCCAGCTCTCCACCATAAACTGGCGATGAAAAATTTTCATTAAAAAAAAAACTCACTGAAGCGGAAAGATGCATAATTTTATTGAGAAATGAGAGAATTATAACATTGTTATATAACGCTCTACAATTAGGTGTCATCCATGAATGCAGTCCTGATTGCTCATATTTGATTAATATTTCATAATACTTACTTTGAGGTTTAAGAGGTGTTTGGAAACGGTAATTAGGCCTTATGTCTCATTTCCGGTTTTGTGGGTAACAAAAAAACCCCACATAAAACCCCCATCTTACACCACAAATGTTTGATTATGAATGTATTATCCATAAAATATTCCTAATAATGAATTGCAGTGATTCACTGTATTAAAATTATTAACCATATCGACTCCATTTCTGTTTATCTCTATCATGCCTGTCTAATTCAAAGGTTAAAGAGGTTATCGTTAAGGATGTACATTCAGAGCTCAGCAGCAACATAATTTCTCACTCAATTTACTTCAAGCATATCAGACAAAGGGTAAACCGATTTAAACAAAGTACACATAAGGGACTTTAAAGGATTATTGACACTCGTGTGTAAGTATTAAACTTACAACTTATATATTTATAAGTTTGTCATGTGCTCTCTATGTTTTCTTAAAGCCTTGCTCGCACGCGAAGGTTCCTTACAAAGCGCGTGGCGACTGAATTTAATGAATCAAGCGTTCTGTTGGATTCTTTAATTAATTCGATACTGGGCATGTTTTATTGTCATCTGCATTGAATAAAGATCAAATAGACTTCACACTGTGCATCAAAAGCTCTATTGAAGAATTATTCTTTAGCTTTTCTTTATCGGGTTTTCCTTCGTTAGTCACCTCTGTTAAAAGCGGACTGAAGTGAACACAGGTAGCCCGCCACTCAATTAGTTCGGGCCAGGTAAATCACGCCTTTTATTGTCACTGCTTATTCTTTATTAGCTCGTGTTGGCCATAGTCAAGTTTATAATACAGAGGTGCTAGGGCAGCTGAGGTCTGGCGGTTCAAAAACATACAGCTTTTGTCATTGGAGAACCATGAAAACGAAAGTGGTTTAATTATGAAGGAATCCTGTTTAATTCGCCTCCAGTGGGAAGAGTTTGTCGTCGATGAAAAGATCTCTCACCTGGGACAGCTTACCTGGGGAAAAGCTCGTTAACTGGCTCAGCGGACCCTTTATTGCGAACACTTTCTCAGGTTAGCCACATCACACCCGAGCCACGCTTACACTCGGCTGAAGCTTTTGTAACACTTACCTTGACAAGTTCCCCCACAAAACATATAAACCTTTTATTCAACCGCTTATTGGAAATGTTATCAGCTTATAACAACACTGATTATGCCAAACACGGTAATTGTACGGAACGGAATGGGATTTATGCATGGCACTCTCAAGAAATATTGAAATTTCTTGATATGATCTTTAAAAAATCAGCCCAGGAAATTAATTTCGAATATGTAACATCGACTATAATGACTGCTGAAGTGTAATAATTATGAGATCTATTTAATACACAGGCCAAATGTTTAATTCTATAGTATCAATCTTGATATTAATTTGGATAAGCAGTAATAAATTATGACTAACATCATAAAACCTACAAAAAAATTTCAATCTTAAATATATATTTTTATAATGTAACTTGTTTCGTGTAAGACACTAGCTGTATTTCGTATCACCTGAGTCGATTCAAAAAGATAACGGGTCTGTGATATATTATATAGTTATTACTATAAACAATAGTAAAATTTAAACATAAAAAAGTTAATTTGTAAATAAAATTACAGATGAATGTATTGAGATATTGTTTCTCTTACGCGGTTTATTTTTCGCTTCTCTACATAAAAATATATAGCACCCCCACTCCCTACCTTCTCTCTTTTTCTCTCATCTTGAAGCTTTCGCGGAAATGGGATTGTTTTCGGTTTTATTATTTTAAGTGAAATTAGAGGGTTTTATTTTGAATGCAATAGTAAAACATTACGTATTAGATTACCTTAGATAGAATCAGGCTTATTATACTAAGTTATTCTTATACATTTTTCGCCACGCCTGTTTTGGATATCAACCAATGGAAGCAAAGTATCCATAAAGGGTGGATGCGGTGTTTGTATACTTCGTCCAATTGGAAGCATAACATAAAACAAAGCTAGTACCTGAAAATATATATACAGTCACATACAAAAAATGACGAAAAAATTGTCATATTTGTTTAGTTATATTTCTTTTCTTCTAAATTTTAAGGTTTATATTTTTTTAACATAATTTTTTTATAAAAGCCTAACACTTGCGCTCTGCGTGCAGATAGTTATGACTGGGGCCTGGCTATACTATTTATAATTAAATAAATAACTTTTAGGGTTAAACACCATGTAATTTGCGTTTTCTATAATGTAATCAAAATGCCTATAATGAATATAACCATTGTAGTTCAATCGGGTGGATCGCCTGCCTTGCTAACCAGAGACTTGAGTCTGAATCCTGTCGGGCATTTAAAAGCTGGAGCACAGTTTTAACACATCTGCCAGTTGTCCCAAACTACAGAACATGAGTATATGTGTGATTTCGCTTCAAAAAGCAGAGCCTAAATATCAGTCTAAGTTTAGGTATCTCGTAGTTAAGTTAACATATATATGCTAACTGTTTTGTGGTTGTCCAGCACAACAGCAAATACAGATAATAGAGCAGTAATGTTGAAAAGGTACATTAGTACAATAAATACTGTTACGAAAAAGACGGATTATATTGGTCGCGGTGGTTGGGAGAGAGGTTTATGTTGCCCTGGAGCTATAGGGACCGGGCGCCACGCACAAGATATTTATCTGCCGTTCAGTCTGGGTTATGGCGTCTTGTGATATTTTTCTTGTTTTTGTTTGTTGCCCGTGGCTTCGGGGGTGGTAATCTTTACCAATAGGGCTGGCACACCGAAATGAGTGGAATAATATGAAGTATACTTCGTGAACCCACAACTCAATGGCTTAAACAAAAGTTTGTTTGTTTGTTTGTTTGTTTGTTTGTTTGTTCTGGGTTTCACGAATTAGGTTATTTCCCTCATATGACTGCGTACCAACCCAGTTCCTGAAGGAAACAACCCTTCGGCGCCGCTGGCAACAACCACAGGCAGAAAAATCACCAGACACAGAAACCAAAACGCAACAACAGATCGGCTTAATGTCTTCCCTTGGGTCCCAGAGCAAAGGGGCAACATGAAGTTCCGTCCTAACCATCTGCGCTAATTGTACCACAGGACTCCGCATGACATGTCCTTAGTGGTAGGCCTATACTGCAAGAGGTTTGTATATAATTTCGCTATGGGTTAACATTGGTCAATATCAATTGTATATAGGCTAGATATCCCCTCTTTTCGGGTTATTAAACGTCTTTCACTCGCGTGGCGGATCGAAGTTACAGCGAGACGAAGGTGGTTTTGTGACGACGCGAAACTACCTCTATAGCCTACACCAAATGCCTGGAGATTCGTTTTATTAATTTTTCTTTTTTTTTTCGGGAAAGGGTGGGAGCATAGCTTCAATTGTATGAATACATGAGAAAGTTATTTTTCTTCAAGAGTGTTTTATACATAGTCAAAAATTACCTTTGGGTGTCGATTCAATTAATTAACAATGACGTGTTCCAGTCAGCTAAACGTGTCACCTTATAGATTCACGAATCTCTATACACATCACACATGAAAGCGTACATATAGGCAAGACATATTATACAATGTTCCGTTTTTCTAATTAACACATCGTATTTTTTATTTAACTTTTATTTTGGGATGGCATTTTTTTTTTTAGTTTGAACAGATTCTAATTTAGAAAAACTGCATGCTGACACGTCCAGGGATCGAACCCACAAACCTTACCAGCAGAAAATGTCGGCCATTTTTGACCACTCAGCCAACTGACCATTGTTGTTGTCGTCTACTATTTCATCTGTGGAAAAACACTGCCGTCAGATATGTGTAAGATACCATTGTACAGGAAGTTAAATACCAAATTATCTATAATAACCAAAGTCTTTATACCGATATGGCGTGCGATCGATCATCCGAACACATGTAATCCCAACACCTATACGCGTATCAATACCATGCGATATAACACCGCATGTCCTTGTTGTGTCCAAATTTCATATGCTTTATCTCCATCAGAAAATCTAATCGTATTTGGTGTCTTATGTGCCAATTACGGTAAATACAACTATGTTTGAGGTTGACTCGCGAAGAAGATGGAGTGCTGATTTAGATCAATATGTTTGATTGCATTGATATATAGGCCGAATATTGTCCACTAAACCCAGTTTAATAGCGTGTCAAACAATCTTAACACACCTCTCTGGAATACCTGTGCGCGTCAGCGATTTGTTAACATTTGATGCGTACGTGCAACGATAAGAACACACAGGTTGGATTGGGATTAGTCTGTTAGAAAGTGAAAGGGTTAAAGACTGACAGATTTATCGGACACATGGCCACACAGAGAACACGTGACCCTAATAACGTACTTCAACGGCGATTGCAGAGGGTTTACCTATCTTCTCCCACCGGCATGCACGTGTATTTTTCATCGCCAACATCACAATGAAACGACAACGAAAACTAATTAAATTAAACCATTGAACATTGAAACGTGAAAGACGTAAACCTAGGGTTAAACAAAATATTTTCTGCTTCGGTGAAAGACAAAAGATCTGAGAAAATCAAATAAACCGATGCCCCCATTAAAAAAAAAGCTCAATCGTATACCTCATTAATTTTATATCAATTCCCATGCGCATGTGCAGGCTGATGAGGTGTCTTAAACATTGAATTGGTGAACAAGTGAAAATTACAGAAAAACAATATATAGCAATAAGAATAACATATAATCCTATAAAGTAAATTGTGCAATGCTTTATTGATATATAAATATAAGCATTATTATATCTCAGTCTCTCTGGATTTTATACTGCTTCGGAAAAAGTGTGTATGTTAAGGCCCAATCTAATTAAAATCAGATCTCAAAAACGCTCCACGTGTTTTGTTTGTCGCTATATTGAGATCTAACACAATCACTCTACTTTTACTGTTCAATTAAGTCAAGCTTTCTGGGGTCACAGTTTCAGTTGTCCAATAAAAACAATAGATAACACGCGGCAATGGTAAACACCAAATTCAGCCTAAACAAGCAGAAGTTGTCCGATTTTCTTCTGTGTTGATGTAAGTCGCATGTAAACATGGGAAAATGCAATTCCACTCAAAGTTTATTATTTTAATGGTGTTTGTTGATTGTACGGGCATGTATCCGTTGGTCATGTAAAAATACGCAGTCGGGAAACTTCGGTTCGTCGGCGGAAATCTTCGGCTTTAACAAACAAGAATTGAGAAGCAGCTCTGTGATTGGTCAATTTAGGAAACCAATCGACTGTGTAGGTGGGGTGATTGCGTTAGATCTCAATATAGCGACAAACAAAACACGGGGAGTGTTTTTGATATCTGATTTTAATAAGATTGTGTTAAGGCCTTGAGGGACTAAGCCATAATGACACAGAATATAGGTCGGAACATTATATATGTTGAATAAATGAAGAGAGAAAAATTTGTTTGCCTCCACCGGGAATCGAACCCGGGACCTTGGGTTACAGGCCCAACACTCTACCGACTGAGCTACAGAGGCTCAC
>JAQQZZ010121793.1:0-14516 GCA_030265115.1 Mopalia vespertina
CCACTGGCAACAAACAAAGACAAGACGGGACAAATACAGGACAACGACAGGACGCAATACAGACACCACAAACAGATCAACTTCCTGTTCCCCTTTAGCTCTGAGAGCACCAGGGCAACACGAAGCTCCCTCCAACCACACTCCATTAATATTGAAGATTGAATTTCAATCAAACCTATGTGAGTACTGGAAAGATTAGCTAATCTGTAATACGTACGTTTGACAACAAGTTGTTTCCTTGTGTTCGTTGCAATTTTAACTTTTGAACCACCCTAATTATCATACAACACTATACCAAATTTAACAATGATGCTTTTTTCATCGTGTATATTAACGGCCGAATAAGCCGTTGAGCCTGTAAGCCACGTCATGTGACCTGCTATATTTCGCGTCATTCACTCCATTAGCAGGATTCCCTTCATTCTTTATTGTTCTTGCATAAACAGAAATATAAAATGATGCAAAATTCTCAATTCCAGTCCTACAGCTGCATCCAAAAGCACGAAATGCAGCTATGAAAGATCGGCATTCAAAACAAAGGGAAATATAAGTTTTGAACGACATTTAGAAGAAGGGGTAACATAAGCATTGAACGTTTCGATACATATACCTGTATCGTATTTACACCTGATGACGATACAGGCATATGAATCAAAACTTTGTGTTCAATCACAAAACAAGAAGTGGTTATCCCGAAATTGTATAATTGCATAGGGACATAGTTTGAACGAGAAACCCGGATGTCAAGTAGAAGATAGCAAGGCTTGCAAGCCCTATATTAATATAATTACTGCAACACAATGTCTGTGGATTATATTTTCACAAAGCGAGCCATCGAGCGAAATAATCGACCACTCTTCGACAGTCAATTACTTGACGGGCTTCCTCTTGTAGATATTCCATAAAAGCGGGTCTTTAATCTCAGAAGAGTTCCACAGATCAATATCAACTAGTACAGACATTCGAGCAGCTTACGGCTTCAATGTTTTTTTCTTCAATTATTTACCTTTCTATAAAACAGTGTTTTTTCCTGGAACACCGTGCTAAGAAATGTTTATACATGTGTGTGCTTCATACGTGTAATTAGTACTAACACTGATTTGTTTAACAAGTCATCCAGTGCATATGTTTTAAACAGATTTATGTTTAACATAAACATCTCTGGTTATCTAACCTGTCTAAAACCGGTCTTGTGCAACTCATATCTATCAAATATTAACTAAGATATTTTATCTGTAAAACAATGTATATGTTGTACATTGGAGCCAGCTCATTGATCATAGTAGAA
The DNA here is from genome assembly GCA_030265115.1 of Mopalia vespertina. NCBI lineage: Eukaryota > Metazoa > Mollusca > Polyplacophora > Chitonida > Mopaliidae > Mopalia > Mopalia vespertina. Next base: position 1,289 of record JAQQZZ010121793.1, read on the forward strand.
ATCATTCCAACGCTTAGCTAATAGCTATATATTGTGATGGCGCACATCATCCATGCATGGAAAAGCGCCAGTTTAAAATTCTAATTTCTAAAGAAGTTTTTGTGTCATAATCGTCCCATATATACACCATATGGTCTTCAATGTAATTGAAGAGCTAACCAAAGTCTAACAGTACCTCAAATCTCACCGATGCACTTGACGTCAAATCTATACATGTAAAGAAAGGTATCTGAAGATATTGAAAAGATTTTCCTACTTCTGTATAACACGTATTTATATAATTTTGAATCGACAGTCAGCTTCCTTAATTACATGGGTTTTGTAAGAAAATGACAGTAAATTGTTAAGTTTATAATCTCCAGGTGCATGGTGGCCCTATTGTATCCTGATAACAAATTATAACAACGTTTTTTCAGAAGTGATCATTAAAATATTAGATTAGCCTACCACTATGCTAACATTATCTATTTTCAACAACTTGATGAAGATACAGAGGACAAGTAATTATAGCTTACACACCTCGCCAGGGCCTGATAGTCTTTCATCTCAGACGAGACAGTAACTTGTGAAACTTCATTAGCATGGTGCAGCTAATTTCTGAAGTTACACCTCATGAGAATCGGTAAGTGTGATGACGTGTTAGACTGGCTGACTGACTAGTTCATGTGTCGTAACCTATATCCCACAGGGCACCTGTTCATTCGAATGGACTCAGCGTGTGCTATATAGAGGTGGTAAAATTATTATCTAATATAAAGTTGTGAACAATAATTTCTAAACGGAATGAACATTTAGGATCTGAGCTAAACATGCGCTATTTATTCATGCTTATTAATAAAAACTTGGCAGTGCCATACAGATTATACAAGACAACCAAGGCCCAGATAACATATTATTTTAATTGGTGGCTTGAATCCCTTGTAATAATTGTAAATGAATTACTTACTTGATAATGATAAGTGATTTATGAAGAGGAGTATAGAGTAGACACCAGATTTGAAGAACCAACCTGGAAGGCTTGTCGTTGATTGGGGTTTAACGCCGTACTTAAGATTATTTCCCTCACACCACGGCGTACCAGCCTATTGGGCAAAGGAAACCCTTTCCAAGCTACTGGAAACACAGCAACTTTTTTTTCGTGCTGGTATTTAAATGTTTTGCATCTCATTTTACGTGTTTGTGTATCATTTATATTGCTGTGAGTACTTATAGGGCAATCTCAAACAGCGAACTTAGCCACTTTCCTGGTCAGTCCGGGACAAAGACCCAATCGGTCTAACATTTGTCGCATACATGCCATGTCAGTACAAATTATCGTTTCAAACAGCCCTGCAGTTACGTATATCAATATATAATAGAAATGAACCATCCGAATATGCAGATATTATTTTGCGATACAATTTTTAAAAAAAAAACCCACAGAAATATCGGCATCATTTGTTTTCAGTGTATAAGCCTCCAATTATCATAATGTTAAATTCGCTGTGTTTGTGAAGATATGACGTCACTTCCGATTTATCTTCATAATTAGTGTTCAATTGATAATGTTTCCCTGTTGTCTGTGTTCCCTGTTATTGTTCCTTTACATGCACCAACCAAACGCCATGAATAATTCAGTGTACAAATTGTATTCCCTTTGGAAACAGTTCTGGGTAAGTTTATCGAATGAATAATGTGTACTGATTATTACTAACACTGTAGAGAATATAATGACTCCGCGTTAACTGGCATATTTCTTATGAGTATACGTTGTTGCAATGTAGCTTGTTAGTCATTCAGATGTCGAGCGAAAACGCTAATAGTTTGTATTACATTATCTAGGCGGTTTACAGGACAAATAATGCTAATCAGTTCAGACACACCAACGTCGTCTTTCTGAATCTGTTGTTCTTCTGAGACAGTTAACTACGGGCTTCCATCAACAAACAAGACTTTTCGGTATTTCGATCGACGAGTTACTTTCATCGCTTTTAACATCGCAATATCCACATAATAGATCAAACCATAACGATTGGATTGATGTTCTAAAACTCTTTGGCCGTTTTCCTGTTACCGACAAGACAATGACAGTTCTTTTGGTACTTTAATGATCTATTACAGGAAAGTTACCTGTCCACAAAATAAACCTAATATTTTCTGTTTGTTTCGGGTAAAATTGCTTCTATGCATTAAACGTCTCATCGCGGACAACAATTGCCCAGTTAGAAAGAATTCAACGATAGACACAATTACATTCACCATCGCGTGATGAACAAACTGCGTTTATATTATTAATTGTATAAAGGATAATCTTGTCAGTGCCATTAGGCATATAACAGTTCATATTACATCATGAGAGCCGATGGCAATCTGTTGTCTTCCTTCATATATCCAGGGCCGTCAAACAGACGGCAAGTATCGAATACATATGCATGCACGAGCGTTTATAATTTCTATAAAATATTCATGATGCTGTGATCACCTTATCGATATTGAATTTTAACTGTGAGGCTATTCAAAACGAGTAAATGTTGATTGTGACAATCTACTTGGGGAAGAAAATACATCCTCTGACAGCAACAATCAACCCCACAGTTGGACAGAGTAAGTTATTAATGGTGACATTTTACAACGAGTCAGTAATAAAACAAAAAAACAAAAACAAAAAAAACTAGAAAAAAGGCAGCATCTGCATAGGATAACGACGATGTTCCAAATTTTAAACATTTTTCATTTTAAAATCTCCGCGTGGAAAGACAAAACTATGGCAGGCTAAACAGTGCAATATTAAATCTTTTCAGCATGTGTGTCGTGGCTACACCACTCGTGAATGTATAGATTTTGTCATCCACAAGATGAAATACTAGTATACATGATATTTACCACAATACATGACCAATATTTCATTCGCTATATAATTAGCGGTGTAATTTGTCAAAAATATTTATTTTTGTTGAATAGAAACAGTTTACGTGATGACATCTGCCGGTTTGGTGAGTTTACAGTGTAGTCAAATCGCGAAAAAAAGAAGACCTCCATAGCAATATTTAAATTTGAGTTATTCACACTGAACCAAAGCGTAATGAGTTTGTGTTTTTACTCTAGCGCATGAATTTGTATTTTATTTGTGCACGTGACAATGTCTCTTGTTTCGACTGTTTCGTGGTTTTGTTATACACGTGACTTCATCTGTCTCTGGTACGGATTTCCCGTACATAATGAATAATACGTTTTGAATTAGTTTCTTGTAATCTTAAATTGTATTGTTTTAATTAAGTTGATGGGATACAATTATTTTTCAAACCTGTATGGAAAATATGTTTGGCAACAATTGTCATGTTTGCTCCGGCTTTCATTTCCTTCATTATTGTTGTATAATTTGTTTATTTTTATAGGGGTGTTCTTGTACCAGGCTTTGTTATAAGGACAGCTACATTCTTGTTCAAGTCTAATGGAATCTCAGTGGTGCAAAAGGAGGATTGGTGCTGGGAACAATAAAGGATGGGGGGATAAGCAATGACGTTCAAACCAAAATATAATGCCAGACAGCATTTAACAAGAGAACCGGATTGCTTCTGCCAAATTGTTTAGCATTGATCAACTACTTAATATCATCATAAGTCATCTCATCAGAAGCAAATCATTTGTTGCCTTAGAACATACCTTTTAGTTCCTTGTCAGAATCGAGGACTTTCATAAATCATTGAAATTGAAACCACATTTAAAAAATCCATACTATCGCTCTTTAGCTGATACATTACTCCTCAAAATTGTTCGTTGATATTCGCCTCCATAGTTTTCTCAGAGGAACAGACGCTAATCATATTGTCATATTTATCAGAATAAATATCAAGATGATAATTAAATTGATAATTTATTTATTTATTTATTAACTTTATCATTTATAATTAGTGTATTCAATGTTTACACTTGATAAAAAAACTAAAAGACGCAGACAATATTGAGTGATAACAACTGGCGAGAAGTTTGACAAGGGCTGTTACTCTGACCTTCTAATACCAGTGGCGATATACATGGTATCTACCATAGTGGTGATATCGCTTTTATCAGGGTGATGCTATACACTATCTCACTGTTTATTATATAATAAAATATATTTCAACATGTAAAGTACAAATATACCAATTAAACTTGACAATAAAATCAAACGTTGAGTTTTGAACACTTGGGCTGCAGGACAAATTAATATATTCATACAATACAACAGAAATATCTGGGTGATTGCCTCATAACATAACATTTTTCTCTGTTTATTTGTTAATTTATTCGTTATGTTATTTCTGATTCTTGTTGAGAAACTGTTGCATGGTGAGACCAGTGCAAGGTTTGGCACCAGTAAGGTGAAGTAAAAGGTGTACCACTCATCAAAGCGATCATCTTCAAAAAATAAAATTTGACACGTTGTAGTCCAAGAACAACAACTCTTCAAGAAGCTTCTTTTCTGCCCACGTCTCTCACTTTAGAGTCTGACTAGCTTTAAGACTGAAGTGGAATACAAGCGCCTTCTCATGTGCTTGTTTTCATTGTGATACACCATGGAGAGACTATATCGTACTGCATTGGGTTGGCTTCTCGACAAAACTGCTTTATGAACAAACGGCTACCATGGAAACGGAAAAGCGATAATTTTCAACATTCGATGAAAACATGGGTTATGTTAATTTTTTTTGAATAATTGAAGAAAAGTTATTGTCAATATTGTATCATCATTGAAGCATTATAGAATTTAAATCGTGTTAATTGATCTGTTTAAATGATAACGACAAATAGACAGTGGAGCTTAGCTGCGCGTGTTCGTGTTAACGAAGCTGTCATTGCTCTGTACAATGTTGGCTTTAACCACATGATGAAGCCATTCAATTTCACCGTGTACCTGACGAGTATAAAGCGGTCGATCAATCCGGAACTTTACAGTAAATTATTATCTAGTTATTTTCATGAATTGTTCGTCGTTCTTTGGTGATGTCAGCGTACTCTATTATATTAAACTTATATCACATGTGTTTAATTTTCTACTTTTCAATTTAAGTTTGAAAATATATTTGTATATGCACGTTCGATGTTGTTGACACAAATCATTCTGATAGCGGACAAACTAGCAATTATTACACTCGCAACAAACATTTACCTGGCCATAATTACATAATGAAAGCTTTATAAGAAACTTTTTTTACTTTTTGAGAATAGGATTTCATTCACTGTCAGTGCTAAAACAATGCTACGAGCATTATTTACGCCATTTGTTTGTTGTTCTATTTTGGGTTCGTTAGATGAACACGTCCACTGTTGGGTAGGTGTAACATAAATGGCACACATTTCCATTCGCTGTGGACTTATTCTTAGCAATTATATCTTTGACGAATGGAAGGCAATGATTGTGACTATCTCTGAACCACTCCGATTGAGGTAAAGACGTGTTCTTAAAATGACCTAATGATATATGCTTGAAAACGGTGTTTGAAACTATACCGAAATGTCGCAATTTTAATAAGAAATTCAATTTCCTGTATAAAGTCATTTTAATTATGTATGGCCACCGAGGAGGGCAATATTTATACATACGTTTTATACAATTCACATACATTGCAATATATTTTTCCAACAACCACTGGCCAGATGCCATCTATGAAGCCGATACCAAGCTGGTCAGCTGGACAGAAGTCACACAAGAGCCTACTTGCTATAATACAGTATGAAAAACATGGTAGTTTACTGTGACAACCAACATAGATGAAAACTGGAATACAACTTTGCTGGCAGTATATTGCCCAATAACACACAGAGTTAATCGATTTTTTGGAACAAAACATCCATTTTTTGCCTCTTCACTTCACCTTGTTTACATCGTCAGTAAAAAAAAAAAAATAAGTTCGTCATTGAGTGCACATTGTTAAGGCGGTTACATTTTTTGAACTCGCAGTCCACATTTTTACTTTGTCTAGGGCGATATGAGCACCATGCAAACCTAAGCCCCATACAAGCCAACAAGAAAGGGAAGAAGGCATTTCACATTGCCCTCTTTATGTATTATATTGCAAGACATAATTAAAAGCGAGTAGAGTAAAATGAGCGGTTTTGTCAAAGCTGAAAATTAGATAGTGAATCAATAAAACTACTCCAGTGTCTGTTTGCACAAGTTAATATTGATCTGGCGGAAGGATATTTACAGCTCATTTTGATGGAACTCACAAGAGCTGCCGTTCACAGGCACCGAGGACGCCTATCGTAATTGTCCCGATTTAATAAGTTCTAACGGGGGAAGAACAATCACAGCAAAGCGGAAGTCAGGAACTCCGGCAAACTGGCAGCCCAGCAACAGAAGTCTCGAGGGAAAGACGAGGTTTCGAATTCCATGCATAATCAAAGATTAGCGTTCTACTTTAACTGCGATCAATATAGGCAAACCTAAAAAACACACCGACTTAAGCTTTATAGGAAAAAGACTCTAGACGAGCAGACATTTCAATTAATTGTTTAAACATATAGTGAAAGAAAATGTGCATGTCTCCACCTGCAAGAAGTCGAATTTTTTTTGGTTAATTTTGTAGAAATTGTTCAACATATGTCCAATCAAGTACCAATTAGTTTACGACACCGGATCGTCTACCAGTTCATCACCTTTTTCTACAAAATTGTTCACGTTGTTTTTCTTCGCTATTAGTGGACAAAAGTACTTTAGTACTGCATTGGTAACCTTTTATTTAAAGACAGGAGCTTAGTTTTATAACTAAATTTAACTTTGGTTGGGTGCTATTCTATTATGGTTTATTTAAAAGAAAGATTTACAGTACTTAGGTATCCGACCAGAAACCGTGTTCTTATTATTATAGCACAAATACAGTTACAATGACCAGTGTCTTTGTTTATGATCAGTATAGGAGAGGCCACAGGCCCGAATATATACATAAAAATAATTGTACAACATGACAACGATGGTAATATGTTAATTCGAACATATTTTCAGTGTTTATTTGTTTAACAGATTATTTAACACGTTGTGTCTGTTAGTCTGAGCCTAATAAAAGTACCGCAAGAGCGCATTTACATTTTCTGATCTTCTAACGGACATCAGTACAAATAATCTTGTCAAAGACCTGTTCTGAAGGAATTTTTGTGGAAACAATTCCAAACAAATATCTACGTATTGATCACAAATGAAAACAAAGTAAAATTGGGATTCTATGTTATTAATATCAGGGACTTGGCAAAATCTGAGCTCTCTATCAATGTGTGTAAACCTTCCTTCGTCTATTAAAAGACCAGCTGTACCCACATGGACTTTCACCAGTGCATTCACATTCACATTCCAAATTATTTTTGTACTGATGTATATATATCATAGCTTGAGCTTTCAAATAGCTTTAATAGAGTGTCAGTTGTGATCATTTAGTTCTGCTAATCAATGACGTAATAGGGATACAAATATCGCTTGATTAACTCCTTGGCTAACCCAATCATATCCGAAACCAAAACTGTATAGCTACTCTCTTACATTTCTCGTCAAGGTTTTATTATGGGTCTAGGTGGCATAGCATAGCATGGGAGTGGCCACTAGTTATTGCCTGTATGTTAATACGAGCATGTTCAGATTGTTCACATTAATATTTAGCCCTGGTGGAAGATTATTGTCCAACAGAGCTATATACTTCACATTTTTATTTTCATTGTTGTCTGAATTTGGCAATTAATGATGACGCATACACTGTCTTAGAAATGAAATACAAGTGAACATGGGTTTAATAACATCATTTCAATTAAAACCAAGAAAAGAAGAAGATGAATGGATATCTCTTACATACGCCCTGTTTCTGTTATATTGACTGTTTGGTTAGAATTAAGAGCAACAGTAAAGCGGAAGTCAGGAGCTTTGACAACAGATGCGCTCGCGGTAACCGCGTGACTAAATTTTCGTGGGAATAAAACAATAGTTCGTATTTCATACGAAGTCAAGCAGTTGTCGACTTCAGAACAAAGGCACGGAATCTGTTGCACTGAAGGAAATTAATTTTGTTTGAGCGGAAGCTATTAGCTGGTAAGAAAAAGGTAAACTGCTAATATAGCGTGTTATTGATCATAAGGTTACAAGACAATCAGCATCACTTACACGACCGGCCTGGGTGAGACGCAGGTCAATCGTATTCTCGCGAGGGTTTCTATAGTGGACGAGACTAAGACAACTCTTGTGCGCCATGCCCGGACATTTATAATTAAACGTTCATTTTAGAATTTTATTGTAGCTGCATGTACCTTTAAAACCACAAGTCGATTGCGCAGTATAATGATCAGGTCAACAGTTAACATTTCTACCACAATTATCAACTGACTTTAGAAGATTCGCATTTAATAATTTGTCCCTGTGTGGAAAAGCACTTGTCGCCGGCCAAAATATATTGCAATAAAAGCGGCCTTATAGCTCTTCGTGTCGAGTTGTCAAACCCATATTCTGCTGATTTATGATCGGAGGGTCAACGCTGCCTTTCTTGAATCCTACTGTGGATTATCAACTTATTCTAAATAATATCGATATCTCTCTGAACCTGTGTAATTCACTTTAGGTGTTCCGTGTAGTTCAATAATCAACGAATAGTCCTTTGATTCACTTCAAGGTTATTAATTTGTTGCGGGAACTCTGATAAAACATGTGTGCTGACACGGCTATTTTGTCACTGTATTTAGTATGTCATACACTTTTTTAGCACTAATAAGCATCTGACATTCAGAAGAAGAATATATGCAACAGGGGCCGGTTGCTAGATTCGCTATTAAATTTAATCCGCTGTTAGATGACGTCACGCCATGTTGTAGGCCTATCTCTAACCTGATATTAGTGATTTAATCTAGTATTAGCGGCTAATCGTCTTTCGAGCAACTGGCCCCTGATCTACAAACTAACAATCTTTTGCTTAAGCAATCTGTCGTTGTCGAGGTACCTTGCCAATACACACTTAATATCCAGGCAGTGATTTGTTTGGGTTGAAATGCCGTTTCCTCCATTGATGGGCGCTCTATTTCACCACGACCAGCCAAACAATATGGCCACCATTGCATAATTTTATAATATACACATATGTATGTGATGTGAATATTGTAACTTGATAACGAATTCAAATATTAACTTAAAGATCCAAGAATTGATACGTGCTTTAAGGGATGTAAATCGCTCAGTATACTACTCTTAGTTCGTTTACACTTTGGAAGTTTCTATACTTTCTATTTGTTATAAGCAGCGTGAGCTTTAATCTTGCGAAAATGAAGCTTTTGGAAACTAATTAAAAAATAGTGATTTCACCAGGATCGAGGGCAGGTTTTTGTTTTTCGAGATGAACTTAATAGCAGTGGATTTGCTAGCTACTCACCTTGCTCTAACAGACACCTTGCTACTGAATCCGCTACATAGATATATTGCCTATTACTTGTCAAAAACAACAATTCGATTTGAATTGGGCAGCCCAACGCCATATTTTCTGTACATTCTGAAGTTCGCTAAGAATATATATACAACTGTTTTACAGAGAAAATTGACATCTTCACTGTCTTAGAATTCGGAACTCTTTCTGCCTTGAGCCTCTGTAGTTCATTCGGTAGAGTGTTGGACCTGTAACCCAAAGGTCCTGGGTTCGAATCCCGGTGGGGGCATGCAAATGTTCCTTTCTTCTTTTATTAAATATATACCGTATAACTGTTGGTCATTACCTTCTCTCGATATATATATAGGCTACCCGTAACAACTCGACATTATTATCTATTTAGAAACTTGTCTCTGGGAGTTTATCTAGAACATAAGATGATTCATCGATGTTAATTAATCAACCTCCCTTTGACAGTGTGATTGCTTTTAAGAAATAGATATAACACTGGGAGAGAAGGAAACACTTTCTACAAACTGGGTGATAGAGAAGGATATAAGACGCAATTTTGTTTGTTGATAATCCCCCGCTAGTAGCATTGGGGTTGATTCGGTATTGTTTTTCAAGTTATGCGAACTTCTTTGCTTTTGTTTCACCTAAAAATGAGCAATTCCTATATTTCACAATGTGTTATATTAAATATATAAACGTGGGTGCACTCTTCAAACCATTCAACTCTCATGAGAGAATAGTAACAATTCAAATCTCGAACAGCAAGTTAGGGTCGAATAATGTTGAGTGTACACATTTACCAAATGTTGGTCCGAAACTAAGTTTGTTGCCAAGGAATGTTGACCAAAAGAGCTGAGGTCACCAAAATACATCCATATTGTGTTTAACTCGATTGTTAAGAATCACTGATCAGGGTTGTTGTCATAGTTTCTGGTTTTGTTTCATCACAAATTTATGCATGCCTGTCCAACTTATATAGACTAAATCATACCTGATCCAGAAAAATACACATTTGTTTACTCTATTATTAAGACACTTTGGCATAAATCTGCGTGAACTGAAATGATTTTCACTTACTTTGAAATTAACATTGATAAATCTAAAAATGTTGTCAAAAGTAGAATTAAATTTTCGCTTTTTTTTATAAATTAAAAAATCTCACAACTGTATTTTTTAATAAGTGCTTATAATTTAATAATTGGTTTGTTAGCTTTCAGTTATATTAACCAACCAACATTTTAATCTGCCTATTATCCACTACTCTGCTATTTCCTCGTGCTTTTCCCCCAGGCTTATGCTAAATGAATAACATATTTCTATGCATGTGATTCGGTCAACTTATTAACATACAAATCAGATTACTCCGCCACAATAGGATTCTGGAGTCTATCGAATTTCTGTTAATCAGTTTAGAGGTCAACCCGCTCTTTATGAATTATGGCAGTGCAATTATACTAATGTTATATAAAATCTATTAATGCGGAAACGTTGATAGGTGGATTTTCTTGATACATAACAGCGATATTTCACTGCAGTATAACAACAGTTTTTGTTATTACGCTTTGAACTTTGACCCCGTCCGGACTACAGTACATGCACTTTTTGGAGTGACGTCTGCACACTTCAGTGTGAAGCATTATATATAACATGACTAGTTATGTCATGTAAGATATGACGTCAGTTAAGTTTAGGGTTATTATTAGGGTTAGGTTTACTGTTAACCAGAATTGATTTCAATTAGTCAGAGACAATGGAGCGATATCTTTAACACAACAACAGAACATCAACAAAAGTCGCATTTTTCATTCCTTTCTAATTAACCATGCTTCAAGCTGTTGCTCGTCTACAATGAGACCGAATCACCCGTATTTGAGTTCACCGTCATGAAATATAGTTCCTCTGATAAGTAGATGGACATATGAAGAGTATGACGATCTATTTGAGAAACATATAAGAAATACTTATCTTATTGAATAGCAAAATATAATCTCATTAGTAAATGAATGTTTAATTATGTTCAGGCGTAGGAATATCGAAGGAAGTAGACAGTCCCATTCTGACATTGCCATGATCATGAAATTTGTCATGGTGATGAGTTGACATAAATTACAAATGTAATATTTGTAATATGCAATAATATTATATTATTATTATATTATAAATGTAATATTACACAGTGAACTTTAAATACCACCAATATTGCTCTCACTCCAGCAATATTTATAGAACTCAACCTCCACAGTGTAATACCTTGTATGAAATACTCGCATTGATAAAAACTGAAATCACACGTTTACAATCGACACGACAACCAACAGACGTCAACAAACGTGATTTATTGTGGGTTTTTTTATTGGGGTTTAACATCGTACTCAAATGTATTTCACTTATATGACGACGAATTGTCCACATCACATTGTTCCTTGCCTAATTACGATGAAAAGCCAGAAGGAAACATCGAAAAAATCAAACACCCGCGATTGGCGGAGCCACATCGTGTGACTCACTTATACACGTGCCTGATGGACGACAGACGGACTCGATCCCGTGGACGGTACATTAGAGTAGGATTAGTAAGCGCACACGCTAACTTCTAAGCCAGGGCATTGTGCTATAGTAACATGATTGAATCAAATAAACCAATAAACCAAAGTTAGTTAATATGATTCAACCAAATTAACAAACAAACGAAACAAAACTAATAGTATTCAAACATATAAACAAACCAAAGAACATTAACCCATAGGATTCAAACAAATAATAATACTAATAACAAAAAAATAGTTGACCAATATGGCTCAAACAAATCAATAGACAAACGATGTAAACCAATAGGATTTAAACAAATAAACAAACAAACGAAAGTTAACCAACACGATTTAACCAAATAGCAAACCAAAGAAAATTAGTCAACAGGCTCCAAACAAATAAACGAAAGTTAACCAATAGAATTCAACCAAATAAAACAAAAACAGTTGACCAATACGATTTAAACAAATGAACAAACAAATAACTTTGTCAACGGTAATAATATATGACACTTTAAATATTTAAGAATAGGCATGGTAACCAGTTTGCATGTTGACATGAATAATAACATTAAACCGAGCATGTCTAGCAAAATATTAAAGAAAACATCATAATGGCGATTTGTATGAATTTATTTAAAATATCACATATTGAGTGCTATGTCCATGTTCCTTCAAACAAAGGGAAAGGAGTACATGATTTGAACAATAAAATAGAATTCCGTATTTAATATTGGCATTTAATGCATTTTTTGTCTCTCCGTAAATTGTTAGCTACTAATTTATTATCACCGGAAACGATCTCTTTACATGTTCACTCCTTTACTTTACAGTGATTGGGCGAGCTGTAAGAATTAAAGATTTTGTCAATCATTATAGTATAGTGCAAACGAGTCTGTCACAAATCGTTCAATACACGGCGGATCTTGTGCCAACTGTCTAGTAACCCCGTCCACCCAACGTTTAAAGCGATGCTCCGGCTGCAATAACCCTTATATCCCTTGAAAGGTTACTATTAAACATACTTAAATATGATATCGACTTGTCGTTTCTTAATCTTATAAAATCAATTGAGGGTTACGAGTATATACCTACCTACGATCACTGGTAGCTGACATTTTGGGCGTAACAACCCTATTCATGACGTCATGCAATTCACACTTTCCTGTGTTACAGGTTAATAACATGTGTGAACCAATGACCTATATAAGTCATTGGTGTCAACTGTCAAAGACACGGGTCCCGTGACGTAGGCCTCCTAGTTTGACAAGAAAGATATTTGATTGGTCAATATTTGTGGAGCTCTTCTGTTTAGTGATTAAAGTAGCAAGACATGGCCGC
>JAQQZZ010121804.1:0-14516 GCA_030265115.1 Mopalia vespertina
TTACCTAGCAGTCCTTTCGCATCTGCAGATATCATGTCTGTATTTTTAACCGTCGCCGTAATATAAGGGCTGGATAACGAGCGCCTTGTCTCCAGACCGAATTTATTGATGGTGATTATCAGGTTGCTAGGTGTGGTAAATTCGAGTGCTTTGTTTGCCGTTATTCTTAAGCCATCCGCACTAAGGGAGGTAACTTGAAACCACCGATAAGACGTCATTCCAAGAGTTATAGCTCTTGTTGACACTTTCGCAGAAAGAATCCCGTTGATGCTCATGCGCACTTCACTGAATTTCCGGAAATTTCCATAACTATTTGAATGCAAAGTACCAGTCAAAAAAACACCTACAATAAATCAAGAAATAACAAGTTAGAATCCAGTCGTAGAAAAGGAATAATAAATAACAAACTTTTTCAGAGATAATTAATAACAATGAAGCTTCCTAAGTGCAGTAGTTTTAAATTTTGATGGCGCATGCAATACAATAAGTATTATTTGCGCCAGAACTTAACATTGAGCAGACTTATAACAATATAATTTTAAAAAAGTATGTTAATCCACAGTAATTTGATTTACTAGATGTTAATATCTGTAGACGTGTTTGGCATAAGACAGAAGGGGTATATATATTTATCCAGACATTGATACTTAGCACAGGTTTAAGTTATGATCACGAAGACAAATATCACAGAAACATGAAGACAAAAAGAAGTCACATTAAAAGCACATACAGTTATTGCTTAATATATAGAGCTAATTCCTTCGTCTTAGCCCTACACCTTATCCGCCTATCCCAACGCGTGTCACAGTTTAGAAATTTATCTGACCCTATCGCCAGCCACTCTAAACATATAACTGACTTTTCATGGATTTTTGTAGATACACTAAAGACAATGGCCACTATTTTACCTACCAACAAATTATTATTATAACGGAAAACAATTAAATTTTAGCAAAGGGAGATAACTTAAACACGCCAACTTCGGTGAGAAATTCAAATAAAACTATAGGTGGCCGACATGTGTTGCTGTTGTACGGTGGGTTACCAAGGTCATGGGTTCGATTTCCGGACGGATGTCAGCCTGAAAAATGTCGTAACTAGAAACTTTTCAAACTACAAAAGTGTAATCCGAAAACAAATAAAATACTCGATAGCTTCCAGTTTACTTCTAAGTACGTCCGTAAAATTCTCGTGGAATATTTTTTAAAAGGAGGCCTTAGAGTAAGGTATTTTGTATTGTTTTTGAGTGCAATCTTCGAACTGGACAGTGTAGTTTTCACCGTTCAAACTTCCCGTGTAGTTATACTTGAAAAAAAAATGGATTGTACTTCGAATTGAAGAGTATTATGTTTTACGTGTACAAACTTATCACTGGAAGCAGATTCACAGATCTAAACATTTAACATGTTATGTCTTAGTGTGTAATTTTCATCGTTTAAGCTTCCCGTGTAGTAATGCTTGAAAAGTAAATCGATCGTTTTTCAAATTGAATATCCCCTCTGGCTGAGGGTAGTTTGTTTCACGTACACACATACTGATTTAATAAGCAATGGAAGCAGATTAACTTATCACAGATCTAAACACTCATCATGTTAAGGCTGTCTTACTGTGTCAATAAATGTTTGACACACCGTCGTCATATAAGTGCAATAATTTTGGGCAAGACGTTAATCATCAATCAATCAATGAATCCAATTGAATAATTACGTAAAATGTCGTGGGACCCCAATGTTGTGATTTAGGGTCCATATGTACCAAACAAACGCCCTTAAAAAGTTCTTGAAATCCGATCAACTTACCATTTTTGGTATCTTTTAGAATTGTCACTTCGGCTGAACCACTGAACGAGGCTGATGGCAGGTCAAGGCACAGGATAGTCCTTGTTTGCTTCCCAATCGACAAGATTTCAACGTTCAATCCTGATGGTGGATCTGTAATTTAAATACTTGTAGCAAGGCAGTCAAAAACAAAGATCTGAATAATGCCTGTGCCCTAAAAAAACACGAGCTTTAGTAAACCCAATATAAGACCCCATGAGGTGCCATATATACCATTATCATCATGGTTACCACAGATACCACAGTGGCATGACTGTGTCCAACCTTTTATCCATGAAAATAACATAAAACATATCAAAAGTGGTCAATCCATAATAGCACAACTATATGAGATCGTGAATGTGCAAACCAAGGTTCATCAATATAGGCCTCATCATTTCCGAGTTCTACTCAGGAAACGAAATTTACTTCTCTTTATGACTAAGTCTTATGTGGTAACCATGGAAACAAACAACAAAATCGTTATAATATAATAGTAAAATACATAAATACAATTGATGATGAATGTGCCTACCAAGTTTCACAAAGAAAGGCTTTATAATTGTTGAGCTCTGCTCCGGAAATAGATTGGAGCCATTCGGGCGGACGGACATCGAGCGTCTAAAAAGCATAAATTTCTGATGTGTAAGACACCTATCTCATTTTGTAACCATCAAGTGCCATCTAGTTTATCAAAGCAGACCGCATCTATTGAATGAACCCGCGCGATCACATTCGTCTTGGGAAAGCCACTTGCTAGACAGAGTTGAAGAAAACTTTCAGCTGTTTTTCGGCGAATGTTTGGATCAACGTAAACGGACAAAATTTGATTTCAGGATAATTAAAATTCTTGGTAACTTTTTAAATCAATGTATATTTCTTGTGTATTCTTATAGTTGTAATTTGTCAGACGACGACCGGGTAATTTACTGTAATTTTTGCGAACATCATTACAAAACATGGCCCTGGTATATGACCAAGCAGATTAAACTCTATAGCATAGAGGTAAGAACGCGACAGTTTACATCAAGTGGCCTCTACCTTAAGGGGAATGGATTTGATTTTACATCATTTAGTCTGCAAGGTATAGGATGGCCGTAAGTGAGGGGGCGTTCATTTTTTTTACAACTGCAAGGGGTCAAGTAGTATAAGTATCTTTCGTTACTACTTTAAGTGACTTGACATACGAAACAGGAAACACAACCAATGATGATGTGCGAAACTTTTCGAAGCTTAAGTAAAGATTTTCCCAATCAGACGAATACCAATACTTAGTCTAAACTTAATGTTAACACATGTTGACTTTTCTTTTAAACAGACCTCGGAGTTGAATTGACACCATTATATCAGTTATAACACGCCATATTCTGCGTCAAAGCGCGTTAAATATCCTTACTAAACAAGAACCACCCTACGTGATACATAGCTAAGCTCACACTTCTATATACATTTATACGTTTTTGCGTCACGAAGCCGGCATGCGTTGTTTTAAAAACAACGTAAACAGTCGTACACGGTTGTTGTGTGGAGATTATAGGTGTACCTGAATCGCCATTTCCTGTGAAAGATGACTCGAACTTTTCTCGCACTCTGCCTATACTGATATGGCTTAACCAAAGCGTTCTCCTCCTGTCTTGGGCACAGAAAGACAGGATACATGTTCCGGATTGCTCAATGAACTCAATATCCACAAAGAATAACGCACATGTATATAAAGTTTAACGCAAGGGTGGTGCTCATTAAACGATCTTGGAAAAAAACGAATGCCATACGTTTATTTTTCCTGGATGTTGTGCGTTTTCGACGCTGATATCCGATCTCACTATTTTTATTCTTACCTTTTTGGGGTATCTTTGGAGCAGTTGTTGTTGTGATGGTTGGTAGAGAAAATATTCGTGAAGGTCCTACGAAAAAAAAATTAAATAAATTTCATATACTTTCCACTTTGCATGGATGCCAGGAGTTTGCAAAAACAATCCCTTGTGGTAGAATTATTAAACATATGTTTTGTGGGAATTGTCTTATGCCCTGTGTATGAGCCAATTCGAATTAAAGCCCAAATATAAAAAAAAAGTATAAACATAAGTTCAAAATGTCAGTAGAGAGGGAAACCCAGGCAGTTTGAATAAACACTAATAAATTCCTGCTGCTGTATTAGCGAATGTAACATTATTTTGTAAGGATTGAGCGAACTCAGATCAGAGCACGAAGCATGACAGTTTATTTTGCATTCAAAATTATCTCCCCTTAGCAATGGTAGAGAAACCCTAGCAGTACTATAGATTGGGCAATTCGAATATCATTTGCTATTACATATTAAGGAAGGGTTCAACGTTATAAAGTGCTAATTATTTACTACATAAATAGTGCGGTATCGTTTTGATACCGCTCAAATATTTATGTAGTAATATTTCATTACACACAAAGAAGAAATGTACGCTATTCAGTACTAAGGTGCCGCTCCTTAGTACATGATAAGTAAGGGTTCTATGTTAATGAGTACTACAGTGGTTGGCCGGCGTCCTTGACGGGACGTCACCGGTTGCATGTGATTGGATTGTGCGGGCTATTTTATTACAATCAAAGAAGAAATGTACGTTATTCAATACTTAGGAGCGGCATCTTAGTACATGATAAGTAAGGGCTATGTGTTAATGGGTACAAAAGTGGTTGGCAGGCGTCATTCAAGGGACGTCACCGTAAAAAAATTAAATTATAGATGGCGCTTCGCTGCGCTGTGGACATCCGGGTTTTTGCGTGACAGGGCAGAAAAAAAAATGAAATTATAGAAGGCGCTCTGCTGTGATGTACATCCGAGCATTTGAGCTAGAATTTGCTATTTCATCATAAGGAAGGGTTGTTACTTATCATGTTTTGGGAAGGGGATGGTAAAAATTATAGATGGCGCTGTGGTGCGATGTACGTCCGGGCATTTGGGCCAGCATTTGCTGTTACATCATAAATAAGTGTTGTTATTTATCTTGTAGTGGGAAGATGGATGGGTAACAGCGTTCGACTGACTGAGGGAGTGTTGCCCCTAGGGAAGTCATGGGGTGGTGTGGGTTTCTTCCCGTGATGCTTTGCGAGCCATTCTGTTGAAATCTAGGTTATTTGGGCAAGCATTTGATATTACATCCTATGGAAGGGTTGATACTTATCATGTAGAGGGAAGCAGATGGGTAACACCGCACGATTAAAAAAACATATGCTGTCAGGGGTGTCTTCCCGTGAAGCTTTTCACGCGGTCTACTCTCGCGATAGTTGTCGAGATGAGACGACATTAAATTTGACATGGTGTGTTGTGGGTCACAACAATGACAGGAGGAGTGATCTCCCTTAGCTACACATCACCACTATGTCGGACAGACCGTCATAGCATGTACGCTGTCATGAAGTGGTGTTGTTGACAAGATGTGACGAGATTTGACATGGGGTACTACGAGGTCACAATAATGACAGGAGGAGTGATCTCCCTTAGCTACACATCACCACCATGGCGGCCACACCGTCACAGCATATCTGTATCATGTGACCGCACCGCACCGGACAGGGGCGGCGGCGGCGTGACACAATAGTGGCACTTGCGCATTTGCCAAAACGTCACATGTGCCACGACGCCACGGCGTACTGCTGAGGCGTTATTTGGTCACTCTGGCGTCACGGGTAAAACTTGTCAGAAATGTACTTGCACTATTGTGGAATCAAGGTGCCAATCAGAACGTCGTTTTCAATTCACGTCTCTGGACAACAAACAACTGTGGTGACACTGTCAATTAACTGTCAGGGATGAGGTCAGGTGTCGTTAATGGGAGTAAGATCGTGCGTGTATATTACATACATACCCTAATTTTCATCTTGTGTTTAACCCAATTCTTTCCATTGCAATGAAAGCTCCAATCAGATTGAGTGGGGTAAAGACAGTTCACCAGAATTGAACAGAGTTATAGATTAAATATGTTTTGACAAGTTAGGCCCACTCTTGTAGGGGTTGTTGTATGTGCTATATATGCACCAATTTGAACTAAGGTCTAATATAAAAAAATAACAGGGAAATACAAAAAGTTCAAGTTTTCAGTTGTGAAGGAAACCCGGGCAGTGTGAATGAATCCTGAAAGATCCAAAAATTGGAATAATTGAGTGATAATAACTCATGAGCAGAGAAGGGACAAATCATCAAGATTAGAGTGTTTCATTTATAAAACAGCGATGTATTCGAACAATAATTGACACTAGCACAACCATAAGTGTTAAGTGATTTCACAATATTGGAAAGTTATTCTTCCTCCAGAGCTAATTAAAGACCGCATTGCTACTGTTCAACAAATTGCCTTTAGCCAGAAGGGAATTATCAACAAATAGGTACCGGTGTTAACAATCTTACCTCAACAGAAGAGCTTATTACTTACGCAAGCGGCACTTATGATTTACTCAGAGAAATACAAATTCCCTGATAAAGATAATACGTAAGTTATATTTACTAAGTTACCTTTTTTAAAGACCATACGTCTCTTGAAACCTGAGAAGAAAACGTACATTAATAGATTAGGTACATAGATTTCGGAAGCCGTTCCTTGTATAGATGTTTATACTTATTCTTAAAGCAAAGATCTGCATTGGAGAAACGCCTGCATCATTTGAATGGATGCCATTTAACATAGTGAAATAAGGCGTGGAATAATCATTATTTAGTTTTTCTTGTTCAGAACAAATAAATACCCCCCGGTGACCACTGATATTCGTCAATTTGGGCGTGGCAGCCCCTCCAGATGACGTAACGAGACTTACACTCTTGCTGCATTACTAGTGTCGAGCTAGTATAGGTTTGAGTAATTTTGACAGCCGACTTGACCGCAATGAGTTTGACTGTTATTTTATCATTACCCAATGTTCAAGATTTCTTTGCAAACATGATATAATTCGAATAAACAATTATATATCGTGAACAAACACAATAAGTAACGCCCTTCTGACATATACACATTATATTGCAGCCCAGACAATCGCCTTAACGGTATTGTATTTGTATTACATGGCTTTGTAATTTAAGGGTGGAAAACAACACGATCGCTGAAAATTTTTCTTTCGGTCGGCATTTAGACTTTTCTGTAATTTACCAGAGAAAGCCTTCGTCTGTTGCTGAGTGGTTAGCATGCTTGGCGACCTACTAAACCTTCTTCAATCCACTCTCGGGTTGAAATTCGTCAGTGGACTGTCAGGCATATGAGTGAGTCACACGATGTTGCTCTGATAAACGTGTGTGGTTTTTAAGAGGTTTCCCCCCAGTTTTCCATCGTTTTAAGCAAGAAACAATGTGAGATGGACAATCGAGTGAGACGTTAAACCCCAATGAAACCAACAAACACATTCTAGTGGAGAGACTTTTGAGGCTATATATTTATGTTAACGGGAATATTGATGTTTATGTTCTAAAAAACTTGTTCGTTCCGGATACCTTTATACACAAACAAATTTTCAAGAATCATAATGCAATACGATCTTTTCCGCTACAAAGTTCTGAATTGAAGCCGCTTTTCGGGTGCTATATATCACAGGACCTATCCAAAACGTTGCAAGGAGAACAGATCAAATGGGATTAGACTGATCTAAGTTCCTTGGCAAGTTGATTGTGTAAAAAAAGTCGGCAAGGTTGACATGAACGCTACATTTCTAGAAAGTATCGGAAATTTGCCGAACAAGTTGTTGAATTTTTTAATGAACGAGATGTTAGTATGTGTCAATAGCTGTATATTATATACGAAGATGGTTCCCTTAGTTAATTGACTGGCAACGTTCCAATGTAAAATCAGCACCTTTTTGTGGTTATTTGATAATGTGTCAATATGTATATGTCAAAACCTGGGGACAACGGAATTGAAAGCATGGATGACAATTTATTGCTTGATCGATCTTAAGTATCCTGCGCGAGGGAGCTTCCTGGCATTCCGTAAAACACAAATTGATGTTAGAACTCTTTCGCAGAGAATTATGCCAGATATATATGCGACAAAGCTGCCGTTGAATTGAAACACTTAATAACACTTACCCCCCGAGAACCAACCAGCTATAAGAAGAAAAACAGAAGCATGTGATTAGTTTTGTTTATGTTTTTGTTTGAAATTTAAATATTTTAGATAATTTCTCAAAATTAATCACATTAACACAGGGATGATGATTAATTAATATCAATGAATTATCAAATTCAGATGTAGACACCCAATTCAGATCGTTGCTCCTCGGCATACAAGTAGTACGATTATTGAAGCTATTTGCCGCAAGTCGTTCAAAACTTGAAAGCTTTTATTGTATCATTCTGCTTTAATGCCATTTATACACATATTTCTCTCGCATGACAGCGTGTCAGATTATTGAACAAAGGGACAGCACTCTAACATGCCCCGACAAAATGAAAATGAGCAGCGGCAAATCGAAAGATGTTTACAGTCCCTCAATGGAGTCCAAGTATTTGGGAGAGTCACTATAGATGACTCCGGCGATCGCGGTGTTTTTTTACAATGTTTCCTTTCTGTTTTCAACCATGAAATAACGCAGAGTGAGACGATGTAGACAATCGGTCATCATATATGTGATACCATTGCGTGCGACAGTAAACCCCAATCAAACAAAAGCATGTTGTTCATTCTTTGACCAGACAATTCATACAAACCCCGATGAAGAACCTAAATCAATCAATCAAACTGGACAGAAAATGAACTAAAAAAACTTACTTACTTCTTTTCTTGGCACACTGGGGACATATAGCTGAAGAGAAAATAAAAACATTTAAATACGATTACACGGATATATTTGTGCTTATCGCCTATTTGCAGTGTTTGGAAAGTCCAAATAGTCGATTCGCTCTGCATCAGTTTCCGAATCAGAGCTCAAAACTTACATTTATTTGACTTACAGCTTGGCACATGTTTCATATCTCCATGGAATTTATCGCATTTCGCTCATGTAAGGCGAAATCACGCATGGATTTGGGATTTGCATGATAAACTATCTAAACATAGTCACATGTCCGTCAAATCTTATACATTTAAGTTCCTAACGTATGAAGTAGTTACCGAAATAATTTTATATCTTTTTATGAGGTAAACACACCCATTCTGTGTGTAGACAATAGATGTCACTTGCCTTTCTGTCAAAGTGTCAAGTCTACATTCGTGGAGAAACTGATATGTGAATCGTAGTTTCACATTTTAACAAAGCTACTGCGCGAATTCATGTCGCGTTTGGCATAAACAATGTTTCAGAAAGTTCAGTATATCAAATTTTAGTCCTCACAACTAAACGAACACATGCGACAGCCGGTAATCGCAAAAACTTGATATTACACAGTTATGTGCACCCTACCTCTGTATCTCTATAAGGTTACATGATATTATAGTCTATTATAGATACAGAACTCTGCATGTAGTTTAAACTCGTGCTAAATAGTTATATTCGTAATCGCTAAATTGGTCTTGTTTCACTCTTATTCTCAGACATTACTTCCCTTTGTATCTTTAAGGCTTGGCTCGAAAGGACTATCTGCCATTAATATGGCGTCATGCTACAGCAAAATTGCAGAGACATCTTTTTTAACTTTTGGAGGTAATATTTCTATCTTAAAATGTTCTTATATCGACTTCGAAGGATTTCGAAGACCTGGCATACACTTTAGTCAATTTAAAAAACCAAAAACCGAAATAAGATATAAACTCAATGAGAATTGTCATTTCGAATGGTAAATTTAATTAAGAGAATGGTTTATAGAATAAATTGAATCCTACATTTTATTGAAAAAATAACAAAAACATTTTAAATAATAAGAGGTGGGTGGTTGATTTAAAGGTAAATTTAATGATAAACGGTGGATATAGGTTATTAAGGTGCATATAAGAAATTCAAAATTTTGTGTGTAAATTTGGCACCCAGTTTGGTTATTTAAATATGGTAGACTGTTCACGCCATAACGTATCTGACGTTTCTTAATTTAACTGTTGTTTTCTGCATCGTATTTGAGGTCATCTTACATATGCCGACGTGCAAACGCAATGTATGAACGACATCACACTTAATTGCGCTGGCAACAAGGTACATAAGACAACAAGCAAGATCACCAAAGACGGCACGAAGCATCGGTTTGTCTTTGCCTTTTAGCCCTGAAAGCTCAAGTGCATCATGGGGTTTTGGTGTTTAACGTCATACCTCAGGCTGTGTTAAAGGGTATTTCAGTGCTTTGTTGAACAACGATTGTCTTCCTTACCTGACAACTTAAATATACTTCAGTTATACTGCCTTAAACCAGAGGGTTACAACACTGCTGTATCTGTTGGAAGTCACGCTGGCTTGCCTAACTGTTAATAACGTATTTAACGCAGTAATTAAGGTTATTTCACTCATATGCCGGTGTGTCAGTTCATTAGGTGAAGAAAACCGCCTTGACATAACTGACAGCAAGCAATGACAAGACAGGAAACTGTGTAGACGCAAACCTACAACAAAGAAGAGATCAGCGTGATGCTTGCGAATAAACTCAGAGAGCACCAGGGCAACGTTAAGCTCAACCAAGTGCTGTTTTTTCGGACGGATGGAAAAGTGTATCAACTTACAAGGAATAGGTCTAGATGGAAGAGGTTCTGTGGGAATAAAATAAAAACACAAATGATTCAAATTATCAGATTGAGAATAAATATCAAAGCTAAAGCCAAACATATAGACATAAACTTAACCAACTCGGAAATAAAAGTGATTTGGTGCAAGCCCCCCTTCATCTACGAGGCATCTATGGAAAAAAATCGAGTCATGTTCCCCCATGGAGAAGGTCTAGAAACTATTTGGTTTAAAATCGTTTAACCACATCCTTAACTGCTGGCCTTTGAAGCCTATGGCTAAGGCAGTCTGTATATCAACATATGGATTTAAAATATTAATTTAAAAAGTATATCAGCAAACGAAGAAACAAACGAACCATGGGGCGAGTGAATTACGTATGATCGATATTTACAGATTAAATACTGTATACTTACTTCGCAAATATGGTATTACTCGTTGTTTCGTCACCGTCATAGAAGTGAATGGAGTCACAAAGGAATACTGAAAAACAAATAGAAGCACAGGTTGTCTGAAAACCAAAATATTAAACTAAGCATAAATACTTGGGTCGAGTTAACAATCAATTGCTGTCTTAAGCCAAAATTGACGAACTGATTTTGATTGTTTGTTCTGTAGAAGTTTCGATTTACGACGTAACGACAACAGAGTTTAATACGTCCGGCTATGACATTGAGTTATCGCTTTACGGTAAGGGAGGACCAATCCACGATTGTTAACATGGGCTATATTACTCTTCTGTGCAGGAGGTACAATTCGTTTCTTTTCCCTGCTCTCACATCCCCTATACCGAGTGAGACTGCAATAGAGAATGAGGCGATATAGGCAAAATTGCAAATTTAAAGATAGACGTTACTAAAACCACATGAATGTCGTTTTTTCATAGTTTGGAAAAAGTAACAATTGTTAAGATTATTTTTTTCTCAAAACCGACAGCCGAGAATGGTAACAAACAGGCCAAACCTTACCACGAATTAACGCCATTTAGCAAAGACGTCCCTCTCGAGTTAAGTTATCTCTCTAAGTCACCCCGTATTGGGCTGAAGTTCACCTTGTCAGCCAAGTTGTTTACAGAAGAAATGTTTAGGCTGTGACCATGTTGTCAATGTTCCTTTATCACAACAAAGTGAAATAACATTTACGGAGAAAGCTACAAAATGAGCGAAACCAACACTGACTTACCTTCAGCGCCAAGTTCGTAACTTTGGTTTCGGCTGTTTTAGCTTGAGTTGATCCCGGTTCTTCTATGATGTCATTTAGTTGCTGTTTGATTGTCAAGTAAACCCAGAGTCTCTCAATGAAGTCATTTCGTCCTTGAATTGGAGCAGCCCGACGATACCAGATCGGCCTTGGCCAGGAGCAACATGGATAAAAAGAAATAGGAGGATATCTCTTGAGCGACAAACTGTTGGTTGCCTTCTTGCCGGTGATGGACACGCCGATGGTTTTCGGTTGTCCAGATGCCACTTTGTTATATCTTCCGCAGACAATAATCTCAGAACCGTAGAAATACCAAGGGTAATACGTTACCGTTAAAGATTCTTTGTCTACGGTGTCATTAAGGTAAGTTATTAATATTTCCGACAAAAGCGGTGTTGAAATTTCGTTGTAAAATCCGGCCAATTGTAACGAAGCATCGGCGTCTTCAAAGATCTTCCGAGCAAAACCGCTTTGAGAAGACATTCTCTGCAGAAGATCGAAATCCGCACCTGTACCAAAAGCCAGAGAATATATCGACTGGCGTTCTAGACGAGCTTCAGCAATATTTCTCAAAATGTCATCATTGTTTGTGACGCCAGATGTCGCCTGACCGTCGGTTAAGAAAATAACCATAGAAAGTTTCGTGTTATGTTGTTGAAGAACGTTTAGTCCAGTTTCAATAGCGTCGTTAATGTTCGTTCCTGGAAATCAAAATGTTTTACAAATCAGAACAAATGTCTTCAATCACGAAATTTTGTAAAATTAGTGTATGGAATCAAAACAATAAATGAGAACATTTTTTTAAGACTGTAGGCCTTCTATCTGACCGGCCAAGGCTCAACGAGAGAAAATCATAATGGAGATAGGAAATGGTAAGTTTATCTCCGAGCGTACAATTGAACACGGTATGTCCACTGTAAAATATTTTATTTTTATTTTACCAATTTGAATATTAACATTCAACTTACCTCCCGTTGCACGGATTTTTCGGACAAAAGATTTGGCTCGTTCTATATTTTCAGAAGAAGCTGGTATAAGCTCTTCTGCTCCCCAAGTTTCTACACTGCTACTGAACAATATGATACCAAATTCATCAATCGGCCGTAGTTGATCTAAGATAAATATCATGGCGTCTCGAAGTTGAGCAATTTTTGTCCCGCTCATCGATCCACTTCTATCCAGCACAAAAACTATTCGCTTCCCAAGTGGCGGGAGATCATCTGGTGCGAAGAAGTGGACAAAGTAACCGTCAGACGCCTGCCGGACAAAATGGCTGATTGTTAACTTTCTGATTTGCATCATAGTTGAAAGTATTTCCGTCATTTTGGGAAGATACTTTCTTAGTTTGAACAGATTCTAGTTCAGAAAATATTGCTGGATGAAACAAGTCCGGGAATAGAACCCTCGAATCTCAGAGTTAGGCACCGAATCGCCAACAGTAAATGCCGACCACTTAGATATTCAGCCACCCGGCCTTTCTTTTCTGACGGTTGTATGTTCGATTCTCGGAAGGGTTTTCAACCTTCAAAATTTTCTGAATTATAGAAATCTGTTCCATCTAAGAAAGTGTTATCCCAGAACACAGAAAGAACAATTAATATACATTATCTAAAAGGGACACAAAACATGCATCGTTGTTCATGTTATTTAAGTTATATCTTGTCAGAATTAGGTAGCAGAAACCACCCCAAAAGTTAGTGAAATTGCGAGAGCCAAGGATGCATGCTGCAATGAGACAGTCATGCAATTTTCATTGAAATATGCCACCATTACAAATCGACTAGTATTTAGTCGAATTGTAGCTTCGAAAGCTCGTGGGATTCAATTTGGCTGGTTGGGCCCAACAAATCAAACAAACAATGTTTTACACAATTCTGACCATTATTTACCAGTATTTCTCCCCCAGGTGTCAGAGTATGATCCACATCGTAGTTGACAATGAACTGCCCTGCGACACCGGCATCAGAATACTCCTGTTGCTGTTCGACTGTGGGCGAGAAGGTCACCTTTGCAGTTGAAGGAGTTTGGCTCTCGATGGTAGCGTATTTGTTTGTACCTAGCGAAAAAAAATAGTATATTATAAGAACAGAATAGAGAGTATCTGAGACACGTCGCTTCAAAAAATGTCATTTTCCTAAACCAGAGCATGTTTAGCGGGTGGAGGGATGCGTGGGTGGTGGAGGAGTGTGTGGGTGGTAAGGGTGGGTGTTCTTTATCTCTCGATTTGTTTCGTTTCAAATTGTATCCGATGACATCAAAAAGAAGTGTGATCCTCATTTCAATGAGCCAAATAATTTAATAATGCATGACCTAATCGTCAGATCAATTTTATATTTAAATAATATTACATTGCTGCTCTTAAAATATTACAATATCGGATCAAAAATAAATCATTACATTATTAGTAAAAAGTTACTACAGTATCCGTTAGAACAGTTCTTACACTTTCAGTTAAGTCTTTATTAAAGTGTATGTTGATAGTACATCATTGGTATTTTATTATTGTAATAAAATACCGATAATGTAATAACAGCTGATACTGGAATAAAATCGACCGATATTGTAATAGCAACCGAACTCCCGTTGGAAAGCAATGTAATAAGCGCTTTCCGAACTGATAAACTAAAATGTGTTTTAATTTAGATTTTCCAGGTTGATCTGGGGTTCTTAGATCCCTGGGGCCCCAAGTAACTGGGCATGTTAGACCATACCCACACAATAAGACAATACTTGCTATCACCACTTTAGACACAAAATTCACTAAAAGTCCTTAAGAGGACCATTTACTTGAATTCTATGTAAAACAGATCAAAACAAGCATAGAAACGTAGACTTATTAAATTTTAGTACCGGAGATAACAGATGACGTCAAAGAGTCGCCCCTGATTTCTGGTACGCTCA
>JAQQZZ010121815.1:0-29049 GCA_030265115.1 Mopalia vespertina
CCATCCCCACGTTATCATGTAATCCGCATTTTCTACTATAGAATAACGCACACATCCTACGTTATATGTAGTAAAACGCCTCCCTCGTTATTATGTACAGTGCAACCAAAATCCGTGCACTGTACATAATAACGAGGGAGGCACCTATTACATGATAACGTTGAAGCCTTCCTTATTATGTACTAATAAATGATAACTGAGATACGCATTCTATACTACTGCCGTAATGAACATAATGAATTGTAGTATTAAATAGGGATCATTGCCTTTTGAATGGAAAACAGCCCGAGCAACACCAGTATATAAAACTGTTGATAAAGCTGACAAAAACAAGTACAGACTAATATCTATTTTGAGTGTTTTGAGTAAAAGTGTAGAGAGGCATAGTCAGATCTGATATGTAAATCTCAATCAGGGTTTCGCTCTAAACACTCCACAGAATCAGCATCAAGTCGTCTTGTAGACATATGGTTAACCAATATAGATAGAGGAATTCTAAACGGAATTGTTCTATTGGACTTGAAAAAAGGCTTTTGATTTGGTTAGCCATACAGTCCTGTTATCTAAGCTCAAAATGTACAAACGTAGTCAAAATTCTATGGTTTGGCTTGAGTCATACCTTTCTAACAGAACATAGTGTGTCTTCGTAATTGGGAAAACATCAAATACAGGACCAGTAAACCAAGGGGTACCTCAATGTTGTATACTCGGGGCCGTTCTTTGTATTCTTTATATGCATGGCATGCCACTGTATGTCAATTTCGGTCTTGACATGTATGCTGATGATTCCACAATGTATTCATCAGCCAGAGATATAGAATCTCTGCAAAGTAATTTAAACGATGAACTTAACCAAATCAATGTCTGGTGTTTACAAAACCGTAAGGTACTAAATACTGATAAAACACATTCAATGTTGGTCACTATACAGTACAGTAAATGACAAAACTTAAAAATAGTACTCTTTCCATTCATATTGGTGGATGCTCACTGAAGATGGTACTTCAGCAAAACTTTTAGGTGTGACCATTGATCGGCATCTATCATGGAAAGAACAAATAGATAAATTATCTGAAAAAAATCAGTCGAAGCATAGCTCGATTAAGAAGAATTAAAAGATATTTACCTTTCTTCACCTGAATAACATTCTACAACTCCTTTATTCAACCCCACATTGACTATTGTATTCTTGTAGGGAAGTTCGTCACATCTAACAAGAATACACAAGCTTCAAAAGACATTCCATTAGAGTTATCACTGATAATTCAAAGTATAAGTATAAACCGCTTTTTTAAAAATGTAAAATTTAGACTGCGCCACAAAGGTCCGAGTATAGAAAGTGGGCGTTTGTGTATAAAACTCTTCATGGAGATACACCGCAATATATACTGGAACTATTCACATATAAAAATGAACTTTCCACACGCACAATAAGATCAACAAATAAAACAAAATCTAAACTTAAAATTACTCAAACTGGTTTCAGATATACAGGAGTAAATGCTTTTAGTAACGACATTAAAGATGCACAAACGCTGATATCTTTTAGAAGGAAAGATTGTAAAGATTTTAAATATGATCAAATTTGATATTTGCATGTGATATTTAATTTTTACCTTTGGGCATTGTATAATGTATAAAGGAAATGCTTTATATTAACATGATAATTTATTTGTGTATATATATTTCTAATTGTTTATTACATTATCCTATCTTTTTAAAATAATTTTAAAACATATATAAATTTTAAAAAAATACTTATTCCTAAATTAATATTATTAATATGTATATATTTGTATTGTTATTGTTATTGTTATATAGAGGGCCCTCTAGATAAGCTTAGATAAGCTGCAGCTTACCAGGTGCGATCAAAACTGTAAACCCTCTTTAAAAAAGTTTTTATTATTTTTATTATTATATAAACTTTTTGAAAACAACAAAAAACATAACGAAATGTTTTGAATTCCCACACGATGAAACCTATTAATGTGATAGATGAAAACGAGAGACCAAAGTAATGTCAACCATCAGACAACTGTTGTGAACACGGAATCTGCACCAGTGTTATCCATTTTTACTGATAAATTAATAATGTGGTATCCGTTGTGATGTAGTAGCTAAATGAGATTGAACTGTGTTATTATAAGTTATAATAAAAGGAATTTCTAAAGTCTTTAATAAATCTCTTTACGGCAGTGAACTGAGAGCATCAACATTTTAACCCAGTTTACAGAATTGACTGTGTAAGAGATCAATAACCATGCTATATTATGCAATAATTGATATTGCTGATAACATTACAGTGTGCGGCCATGTCTAATTCATTATCAATTCCCTGTTGTCGACAGATCAAACAAAACATAAAAGCCCCTGACGGTTGGTAATCTGATGTACAATAAACTACAGCCTTCCTTTAATATATATTAAGTGATAGTGATGACAATTTTTTAACTGCCTTCAATTGTTAATCGACTTGGTATAAAGCTTTGAAACAGTTTGAACGTTTCACAAAATCACACTGATTATCCAATACAACGTTATGTGCTTCCCTCTAACACAGACGGCATTAATACGGATTAACCATAAAAGAGAATACGAAAGCCAGAGTTCACAAACGTTTGACAGTATATATGTGTCTGTTGTCTGCTATATATTGATATCGTATTTATTACGATTATCTGAACATTGGCTGGTAACGACGGAATACATTTAAACATAAGCTCCAAACAGGCAACGCTATGATCCTATAATATTATATTCTTAACACGTTTGGCTTGTTTGCAGACATTTCCTTTGCAGCCTATTACACACCGGCTTTACATAGTCTTATCTAAATTATAACTGTAAAATCATAGAACTTCTTGATTTTGCAATTCCCGCTGAGGTTAAATTCGCCCAGTATTGGTGAATGTTTAGCTGATTTTATATTCCTACGTTCAGCAGATTTCTAGCGGTTTATAATGGTATTCGTATTGGATGGATATGACAGAGGTTATACAATTTTTGGATACCGATCAATTACCAGAATCTCTTTGGCCTACAGACAGCTCACATTGTGAACAAACCATTCAAGAACCTCATTACATCAGTCATTTCCCCAAAGTCTCAGGCCCCTGTGTCATTTACAGCACATTAATGCCCAGGACTAACGATTCCGCCATACATCATTCGGTGATTAAGTGATGCATTAATACATACACAAGGAGCTTCCATTAGCGTTTGTGCGTAAAAACGTGAATCAACCATTTTGAACGACAGGCTTTACACAATGCATAACGTTTAGTTTTAACATTTCCTGACACAGAAGACTTGACAGCTATTGATTTGAATGAACGTCTTTATACAAGTAACATATACAGATATATATATATTAATAAGGCAACTGTTCAATTAACAATTTGTTTGTCAAAACATTACTATACGTTTAATACGATGATTTTGATTGATACTTTCTAAAATATCCTTTCCTAAAAATGATTAATAAAACATGCATAATCAATATTTAACGATAAGTTAATGTTTTACTGTTCACGCCCAACGGGACATTGTTCCATCTCTTTTAATTCATAAAGAAACTATAATTGTATTTTATGGCAAAGTTCTTCGATTTTATTTAGAGAGGTGGACATTGTTTCGGATATCCTCCGGGACTGGTCTGACGGATTCTTATCGAGATAACAAAAACGTATGTGAGCGAATGAGATTATGAGTTACAGCAAATATTGCCATACAAACGGATCTTCTTGATGTCAAAGTTCACAGTAAGTTAAAGGGAACGATATTAATACTCCTTAGATATCGATGAAATTTGCAATGAAGCGCCTATAACGGTGCGATGAGAATGTAATTGGCACACTATAACATCAACATTTCTTGCAATGAGTACAAAACAGTAATCCATCCTGAACGTCCTGAAATAACAAGTACCATTTTCCATTAAGTTTGAAATGAAGATGATGACTGTGTTTTTTTTAGGAAAAAAAATGTGTTATGATCTTGCTTCACTGTTTTGTGTCAAATTGGTCATGTTTTATTTCATATAGCCATGTTCGTGAATATGTTCCGCCATAAAAAAGCATGTTCAACCATCTGTAAAACATTCATTAGCAGCCAAACTCATATGATTCATAACATGGAACGAATATGACTGTCTCCCATATTGTATAAAAACTCTTATTGCGAATACACATGAAAAGAAAACATCCACACACATAAAAATCAGTGGTAAATTTAGAATTAGCCAATGGCCTCGTTTTTTTATAAACGCGATTTATATCCACAAATTGCCAGTTCCAATGACACAGCCTTCGTAAGTAGGTGTCCAAAAGACACCATTAACGTTGTTCTAGTATTTATCAAACGGGTGCTCAGATTGATTATAAAGCACTTGAACACCTCTCCCGTTTCTAATGTTATGTTGTTTGATATTGAAATTGAATGTCTTCTCTCAGACACTTTTTCTCGCGCTGTTCCAACGCCGTACTTACAGTTTTGTCACTCATATGACGGCGTGTCAGCCCATTGGGTAAGGGAAACCACCTTCTACATCGCTGGCAACAAACAGTTCCTCACGAAGCTCCCTCCCAACCCTCAGCTAATAGTTTCATATACTGGGTCTACAGTTAAACACATAGAAATGGTTAATCCTGTGACAAAGCGGAATGCACATCTCCCATGATGTATTGCCACTAGGAGCTTCTACGCTACAGTTAATGGTCAGGACGAACATTTCGCTTGAAGACCTACCTCAACCTAGTGTGATAAGTACTACATATCACTGCGTCAACAAAATTTATAGATGGAGACGTGTTGTTGAGGAGGTTTAGCGAAACATGTTTGAAAACAAAGGTTTAATCCAATGCGACGAACAGACCCAACATAACAACTCTTTGCCATATAGTACAGTATTTATTTAATAAATATAGGCCACTGTTTAAACTTCAAAGCAATAACATTTTAGGTAATATATTGGATTGAACTAAAATCTTTATTACATACAGTTCCAAGAAAATTGAAAGTAAAATAACATATTGTAAAATTGATGACTATAATTTGAAAGTATATCAGAGGATAATTTACCTAGTGGGCAAATTGTAAATTTTCACACTTTTATTTTTATGTTTTATATTTTTTTTTTAAAGTACAGTAACACAACCTGATGGCCTGAAGTAAAGTATTATTTAAGATATTCCAATCATCTAATATCCAACTTGTGGTCGGAAAAACTTTAACACACAGTTTAACAGTCGGGCTGACGTGTAATCTTCTTATCTTTGTAACATTAACCTAAAAACACTCTGATTACGCCCAAATAAATCCGTTTTTTAGCGGATGGGCACAATCACGACAAAGTACTCGTGATTTGGTTTCACTTTCGTAAAGATCGCCTGCACAAGCTTAAAATAATGATTTTTCAATTCCATTATATTTCAATCGCCGAAATGAAGATATCTTATCGATCAACCTTGTTGGCTTGGTGTTTGATTCTATTTAGTTTATCGATACCGAATGTCAGAGCCGTAGCAACATGCTTCTGGTATTTCAATTGTAAATCTGAAAGCCAGTAATGCGCTCATCTGTTATCACTTCACACGAATCTCCTTCACGACTGGGTAACGTATTTGTCAGTTAAGTCCATTGTCACGTTGTGTATCAAAACGTTGTATGCAGATATAACACATTTTTCCGTTGTTACACACGAGTCTAGTCCTGGGACCGGTTGCTTAAAGCCCAGCAAAAACAACGTTCAGATACATCACGTTGCGTAACTTTGAATCCAACTGGCTGTTCGCTAACAGAGCTTTGAACAACCAGACACTTGTCTTCCATACATTTTAACATAGTGTACAGCGTTTGTAGGACATAGACAATCGGATTGAACTGATTTTGAGTCCACATGAATCTACATCTATAGCCGTGTTTAGTTCTGGGGTCCTGTTTACTATTGTGGCAAGTTTAAGGTCGATAGCAAACAACCACACCCATTAACTGCTGTCATTAACTCAGTGATTAGCGTGAACGAGATAGCCATCAGCACGGTTCATAATTTTGTTCCTGTTGTGCTTTAAAACTATGTTATGCACATCCGTTAGCAACTAATGTTTTATTTCACATTGTTAGGCCTCATCAATCAAATGTAATCGTATTTACAACTGGTTTTAAGGGACAGGGTAAAACTATCAACAGCACAATATCATCTTAACGCATTGAGATGAACCGAGAAGAGATAAGAATAACAATTGTCACGAAAGGCAGGGCACTTTTTAACATTATTACATCTTAATTTGTATCAAGGTGTATGCAGTGGTTAGGATATAATGCAATAATGTCTGTGTAACAAATGCCAGACATTTGGTAATCCAAGGAGGAGTTCTTCCGAGATTGACTTTCGTCTTTTGACCAGTCTCCGGCCTTTTACAACACAAGTTAATGTTGAATGAATTGTGGTCTCTGGTGATCGAGTGAAGTATTGAAAATCGGCACTGGTGCTGGTTTCTCTTATCACAGGATTTATATCCGGACATCGTTAAGCTTCAGACCATTATAAATAAGCGTTGATGCCAGTTGAAGCGTTGATAAACATCACTTCTAAACCAGTGTTCCTCGATTATCCGCAGAAGTCAACAGCCGTGTTGTTCCCGTCCGGGTCACGTTATCTCTGTGAACATAAACCACCAAATTAGTACTGCTATCTTATTAGGGTGAGTAATTTAGTGTTCCAGTTAGTTATTTACAGAACATGGCTTAACGAAATGAAAATGGACTGTACATTAGAGAAATGTGTCCAAGTTAAGTATGTTTTGGTGAAAACAACTATTAGCAACACAGCGGAGGACAAAATGTTGAGCTGTATTGGCTTGTTTTAATTTAAAGCTATAGAGAAAGTTAATCGTTGGACTACGCGTAGACATTTCCCTCTGTCTGTATGTCTATGAATACAAATTACTTGACTACTCCAAAATAATAGTGAAGTCAGACGTACCACAGAGGCTAACAGTACACATACAATGTCCTTAGATTACCTACAGTTCACCTCCAGAGTCACCAAGAGCCAATTTACTGTAATCAGAATTAACTAGCTCGTGCTCTTGACTTCCAGTTAATAGTACAACAACTCTAAAAATACGCGTGTGTCTTGAATTTTAAGGAGAATATATGTTTGGCATAATTGTATCTTAATTAAGCAAATAGTTTTGTAGCTTATATTCTGTCTGTGTGGAAGCACTGTGGATTAGCACAAAATCTATGAATTCTGTTTCTCCCATATTTATTAATTTGTCTTAACAGCTTTTTTTGAATCCCGATACCTCAGTTTTCGAAAATGGACACGTGATCAGGGAATAAAGTTTACTGACAACTAGGATTCACTGGTCTAATAGCTATTCCTTAGAAAAAACTTCTCCACAACGTTTCGTTCCACACACAAAAGGCAACAAATAACAACAACTGAATATATATATAGGACAACTTGCAGGAAACGGTTAATCAATTGTTATTATGATTCAAAAATAATTTATCGACAATATTAAATCTAATTTCTACATGAGCGCCAATATGCCACTGTTTAATATAAAAATATCCGCATACATTAACTGCAGTCTTGTCAAGTTACTTCCCGCCACACATGTAATCATTTTCTGGGCGGTTTAACATGTTACTGTTATTACAAAACTTATAAGTAATAACCATTTAATAACTTGGTGGACCAGGGAGCGGGAAGTCGACAATATCTAACATGATAAGGGTGATTTCAATGGCAGTTATGATGTAAGCACAACCCCGGAGCTGCTGCGCAGTGACACATTTCGGAATCCGTGAGTTAATTCCGCTGTTATTCAAACGGTTACTTACGTATATGAAATCTAAACCAAAAGCGTGTGCCGCTGTCATTTTTGTGAACGTCATATACTTATGAACGTAAAATGTGAAAAGATTTACATTACTACAACGGCATCTTGGTGTTGCAACACAATGCTATTTATATACTCTAAGATCTGTTGTAAATATGTCCCTTTCTACCCAACCACGAATTCAGACCGAAGTGTGATTATACCGCTGGACAAACGAAGTCTTTGAGGACTACATGTCTAAGATTTCGTTTCACCATCTAGTATTCAACACATTTATTCGTACAAGCTTCCGCTTTACGTGCTACTAAAAACGCTTTCGTTTTGGCCCATGTCATAGCCATTTCAGCCGGACACTTCGGAGATCTACATATGGAAGGTATGAAATTGACTTGGATGGAGAACGGATCGACGAATGGGTGTCTGTGTGGAGGAACGGGTGAATAAATATGTGGAGGTGGGTGCGTGCATTGGAGATGCGGTTGGTTGAGTCTTTCGTCTTTGTTTGGTTGGCTTACTGATTGGATGAATCGTTAATGTCGTATACCAGAAACCTAGTTTAAATGGGAAAGCCTTTTCAATTCATTAACTAGTATGATTTCCACATTAAGTACAATATGAACATTGAAACATTGAGTAGGGTACGAAATCGAATGGACATACGTTTGAGTAGAGGAGGGACGTGGGGGTAAGGTGCGAGTATGTGTGTGGGTGGGGGGGGGGGGGGGGGGCGTAGTTCCTGCACACCTTACAGTAACCTCCATCTAAAACGATATCAAACCTATCTGATATCATCATATTGATCATCACATGACTTCACATCATGTTGACCGATAATATGATTAATTGGTAATGCATACCTTTTCTCGGTCAGTTCATCTGAAAAAAAGAAAAGATAGGATTACCTTTAATTGTATTAATATATTCTTTGTTGTAAGAACAAAGAGTTTGTAAACTTATAATAATTAATGAATATAAAATATATCATATAACATTATTTAATTTCAGCTGTGTTATATTTGAATGAGCTTAGCACATATACAATGTAGCACTCGTATTTCCACTGTATGATGTCTCTATATTCCCGATTTAAAACCTAGCCGAAACCTCGTCAACAGGATTTACACACTCAACGCAAAACTGCCTTCATTCTATAATACCCAGAATTGTGGGGGTCCCTAAACCCGTTTTGTCTCTTATGGGCTACACACAGGAAGGGATTTAGCAGTCAAATACACAATGAATTCAATGCGCAGCCGTGACCAAGTGACAAAGGTATTTCTTTACGTTGTAAGCTAAGAACAGAATAATATATATAATGTCCTTAAAATGGTGTGTGTATTAACGCACAGTTAACATGCCATTAGACAGCGTAACGTAACACAACCCAGACCGTTTCCGGTGTATATGAGATGACAGGTGTCATAACTACAAATCATATCTAACCACTGTGAACATTTAACACATTGCATTCTCATAGCCTGTCTTCGGCAATTGAATTTTCAATGCGGGTTTATAAACTGTTCTACACTTACAAAAACTGCTCTTATGAACAGAGAACCAACTGTTTAAATGTAATACAACTCAAATACCCAGTCAAATTCATATTGATACTTACATGCTACATGACCGTGAGCCTTTCCTGATCGCCAACAGATTGAACAGGTCAAACGAAACTCTCGCCTGAATTTCTCTGAAACGACAAAATTAAAATTGTCTCTTACTAGATGTATTCGTCCATGTGCATGGGTCCGGCTACATTTTACGATGAAATGCACACGTATAAAGAACGTACCTGCGTCCTGGGGTTAGTTCCACAAAACGACAGTGGCTTAAGTTGAACGTTACTGTCATGGCAACACTAAATCGTCTATATCGGTCGCCACGGTTATTACGTTTAACGTAAGCTAAGATCGTTTTGTAAACACCGTCAACGGTCTTCAATGTACCAAATATATATGCAGCCGACTACCATAGGCCTGATTTTATGGAAAGGAATGTCAACTGTTTCCATTTTGTTTAGTGCATGCTGGGAGACATTATTTTTCACTGACACCTAATTTTACATTTGTAAACTTGACCAGATCAACATGTCTAAAGGTGTTTGTGTTATTTTCTATGCATCATGTAAAGTTACTATTACAGCTCCACATGTCCATAGTTGTGCTCACCACTCATGAAGTTGTAGATGACAGGATTCATGGCACTGTTAACATAGAGCAGTAGATGTGTACACATAATAACAACCACTGACTGATGGAAACCCAGACTCCAAGTCAACAGGCCTGATATCTTCAAAATTCTGAAACAGAAAAGGAGACGAAATACAGTTATATTGCCTGTTATTTGTTAAATTAAGCATAATAGTTTTTATTTTATTCAAATGGCAAGGACACGTGTCTCATAAATAACCTAGATACATAATAACACAAAATTTACAAATCATGCGAACAATCATATCGGAAAAAAGATTGCGTAATTCTACATTGTCAATCCATCATTGATAACAAATTTTGTTTTGACTGTTTTGCATGTTTTTGTTACTTTTGATGATTCTGATAATTATCTGTTCAAATTTGCGTTGAAACCATTCAGATCATTTGTCTGGCTTGTAATTTTACCCCCCCCCCCCCCCCCCCCCCAAAGCAGTTAGTTTACACAAAATTCATAATTGCACAGCTAATTTCGATAAAGTAGATATCTTAGCAAGTAAATCGAAAATAGGTTATTTTCAGGGGAATTAGACTACTCTTCATATAGACAAATGACCCCAGGGGTTCGTTATTCACTAGTTGACTACAATGCAGGAACTTATTCCGGTCATTCAATATAATTGTTGTGTCTTTGAAACAGAACAATTCCTGTTGACGTATGAGAGCAGTCTTAGCATCGACATAAATTAACAGCTGTATAACATGTTCAGAGTTTATTCCAGATTAAGACACCGATAGATCCTTAAACAACAAAACTGTAATATCACCTGGATATCTAGCGGATAAAAATATCGGCATATTGTCCACATAATATATCTGAGACATGTATAGAGAACATTCCAACTCTGACTTAATTACTGCCCAATTCATCAGACATTTTTCACGTCCCAGGCAATGCTTTATTAATATAACGTTTAAGCGAACAGCCGAACAGAGACATACACACAAAAAATGGAGGACCACTATTTGACAATGGCAAGAGAGGAAACATGGATTTTGCATTTCACAACACTTCTGGTCTTTTCCTATTTGTACTCAACAATTATCACAATTTGTCAGGCTTTTCTTAAAACTAATAATCTAATCAGTATTCGAAGCATATGCAATGTTTTTTTGTGGGCTGACAACAGGTCTGCTGAACTGTATCGGTCTCCACTGTGTGCTGAGATTGAACGTAAGCCCATACATACTAAGTACTTTGTCCAGTTGTGGTTAAACCAAGGTGTCAGTAGGGATACTAGTTTTATACATTGCTACAAAGCGCTCCTAATCTAGGAAATGTGTTACTCTTGAAGATAATTCCCTTGTGCCCGATATGAACGGTGTATAACATAGTACTATATATAACATCAGAGTGACAGGGACATATTGCCGACACTCTCTGTTGTACCATATTCTTCGCATTTGCCAGACCATAGGGGGACATTGAACCCGAACGTGCGTCAGTTTCATTTCTATATGTCGATGAAGTTATTGAGGTTGATCCATGGCATTGGGAAATATCATACAAAGTCTAAAGCCGTAGATGAACAGTAAACCCAATTAACTCTTCGGTTGAGTGATCTCTGTTCTCACGAAAACGTAACTTTCATTAACATTGCTCTTTTGTATTACGCCATACAACTATTTCCAGAATACAAAGTTTCGCGCCTTCATTGCACATACCTGGTTCATTAGCCACCTATACATGAGCACTGACATATTGATGACAACTTTTTCGTTTATGGTCAATATCGTTTCAGATCTTGTTTTAAGTGTCCTTTTCAGAGATTGTTCGAAAATGAAATTGAAATGTTGTGACCAATAATGGAAGACTTTGTTATCCATATTAACTTGTCTTTGCTTATCAATGATATACAACTCCTAAATACTACTTAATAACAAACATCACTGACGAAGATTTGGCATTGTGGATGCTGTGTTAATGACGTCAGATAAACAGGTCGGACATTACCGATCGGAGAGCTAATGACCTAACAGTAGAATATCAAAGTAACGGAAGAGCCTTTACTTGACAACAGAGGTCGTTAAATATGTATTAGGATTGTACGTAATGTCGCCAGGGACTGGAATTTGTGTAAATTTGTGGCCATGTTCAGCCATCTGGCGATCATTTGAGTACTGGGGGTATTCTTTAGAAAATTTCAAAGCGGTAAAGTTGTATGTTCTGGACACATAAATGACAATCCTAACGGCAGCTCATTTGAAAACTGCTCAAATATTAATTAACCATGATACATTATTCACAACTACAACTCTTCAACAAATTGTGATCCTAGCTCACAGAAACTGGTTGAATCAATGCAGACTCTAAAAAAGACAATAAGCCCGCGGCTGTGGCTTAATGGTTAGTGAGTGCACTTACTAATCCTACTTCGATGTACTGTTCACAGGATCGAATACATCTGTCAACCCTCAGGTATATGAGTGAGCCACACAGTGTGACTTTCCACCGTATTTCCGCAAGGAACAGTGTAAAATGAACAGTCTGTCGTCATATAAGTGAAAACCCCTTGAATAGGACGTTAAACCCCAATCGAACAAACAAATAACCTAAACAAATACGTAATCTGTTGTATTTTGAAAATGCGAGAAGATTGATTAAGAAATCGTTTCCAAACATGTTTTGAGTATCCTCAAAATCATATGGCGATTAAAACAACACGTTTAATCATTTGTGAAATCAGTAATGCATTAGCGATATAAACGTAACAAGGGCTACATGTTTTCTAAGGGCGGTTTCCAACTGATATTCCAATGTGGGCAACATAATAGATTAGTACCCGCACCCAAATTGTAGGCTTTAATGTAACTGCGAAAATAGGCAGGTAACCATGTCATCAATTCTAAAAAAAACTTGAAAAATATACACGAGTTTAGCCTAAAATCAGCTAGAATATGAAAAACTGGCCTCAAGAGGTTCTGTGACAGAACAATTAACACGAAAACATGTTTTTATAAAGTTTCAACTGACATTCCTATGAGAGAGCCTGATTGCATTGTTTATCGTCTGTCGCTTCCAAATAAACATCGAGAATATTTTTTTTCTGCGTGGCTCTTTTTAGTTTATACCGTAATATACTATGTTAAATAATTTACCTGGATCGAGTATTTAGTGCTTTTCTGCCCTCTAGGAAAATTACTTTTTTTTTTGAGTTATCTGAGATATTGGCGCCTAAAAACACATCTCTTTCCTTCCACAATATATGTTTTATAAAAAACCATGCTACTGTCTAATTGTTTATACCAAACACTCCAGTTTTATCATCTACACCGAAGACTCAAAGAGTAATGATGAAGGGAATTGTGCTCAAAATAATTCTCAACATATTGCAATGATTCTATTTCACAAACAGTGTTTCATCTTTTTGAAGTTTCACATGAATTGACTTTAAACCGTTTGCATTATTATGAAAACAAGCACAAGGTGTTAAAGCATATTCTTACAACAAGGTATTGATAATGTAGATAGGAAGGTAGCAGCAGAAGAAGAAGAGTACGACCACAAACAACATCTTTGCCGTTCTCCTGCGAGTCTGTTGAGGAGGGCCGTTTCCGTTCACACCGTGACTGCAGGAATTACCTGTAATAAAATAGGCAAACAATACGATGAAACAACTGGTAAGGTGTCATACTTCAGTCTGTGTGGATTTTCCATTACCACATTGGACACCTTTTCACTAACGGTTATCAGGCGTACTTAATTATGTTGTGTGAAGGCGGTATAAAACTCATAGAATGAAGTTATTCGATAATTATATCTGACGTTAAAGGACAATGAAGTTAACGAACATTACCCAAAGACACTTTCTAGAAACGCGATATACTGGACTAGTGTTTGTAATGTGGCGTTTATTAAAAAATCACCCCTCGGAAAGAAATAATCTTTAAGTTGAAGAATACTCACCATTTCCCGAAGGCATTGGAGACTTCCACAGACACCTGGCTATTCTGGTGTAGCAAAACGCCATAATTGCCACAGGAATGATAAAGAATACAATGAAATAAAAATAGAGGCCAAACAACGGTTTCATATTCCTACACGATACCAAATAAGGTGTTATATGTTCTGGGTAAGTCCGTTTGATGTGACAGAAAACTAGTTCCGGTACAGATGCAGAGAATGCTACAATCCATATCACGACAATCGTCACTCGAGCCTTCACCAAAGTGGCACGTGCTTTTAGAGGATAGCAAATGGCGTTGTATCGTTCAATGGCGATGGCAGTCAGGGTAAGGACGGAAACTACCACTGAAACTCTCTGAAACAGAATAAAAACAGACTTAAAATAAAATAAAAAATAATTGTAAAATACCTGAAGTAAAAAGGCAGCTCGCAGATAAACCTAAATATCTATTCACACCTTGCAAAAAATAGGCTATACACAATCAAAGAAAAGTCTTTATCTGAAAACATTCCATAAAAACGACAAGGACCTGTTAAATATGAATGATATAAAATGCCATAAAAGAAGAGAAAGACATATTAAATATGAATTATAGAGCACCTAGCTTTCAGTATTGAAAAACGGCAGATGTTAGCGTAAAGATCACCAGTGGATCACATGCTGTGTGTACATCTAAACGTGTAAATGATACGCTTGGATCGCAAAAATGCACAGAAACTCGGTTTCGTCCAAATATAGATGTGTCTTTTTGCTGTTTGTCACCAATACTCTACTGTTAGAATATGTGCTCTTTACACGAAACACAGTTTAATAACACGTTTATGAAGCACGCATATGTGCATTCAATGCCCATTGAAAAAAAACTGAGAACTGCGTCACAGATGCCGGTGTGCGTCACATATCACCTATAGCA
This sequence comes from Mopalia vespertina, assembly GCA_030265115.1. Taxonomy (NCBI): domain Eukaryota; kingdom Metazoa; phylum Mollusca; class Polyplacophora; order Chitonida; family Mopaliidae; genus Mopalia; species Mopalia vespertina. Next base: position 14,882 of record JAQQZZ010121815.1, read on the forward strand.
GTAATGGCTAGGATTTGTTTCCGGTACTGTGGATTATATTAAGCTCCACGTGTATTATTTTATGCCGTACACATGGTGTCAAGAAAGATGGCTAGAAACATTGTCGATGTCTGGAAGCTTTTTTCACAGGGCTTACGTTAATCTCTAAGTCACCCTTTCTTCGTGTTATTATAGAGCACAGTAAAATAATATAGCTCAGTGAAGGATGATGTCCATTTTCATTAAAGTCATCGGGAGTGTTAAAAGTACATATCGATTAGCAACTGTATGTCTTACTAGCATTGACGGAAAGATCAAAGGACGAAGTGATAAACCAATCAGAGTAAGAGGTATTTAAAGGTGTGTTGTCTCATTAATGTCAAAACAGTTTGTAAACAACACCAGATTTATTAACCTTGACTGTCTTTGAAAGTTGGACAAATAAATCTGAGTAGTGCTTCTTTAAGTTGACCAATCTGTCACTAGTTCATAACTTATAATGTATCCATGGTGTATACTGACTGGTATCTATACCCAGCTATCTTTGTTTTTTGAAATATGCGTAGTTTATTATTCTATATTGGTTAAGTGCATACGTTTAATTGTACATTTTCTTTGGGTTGATTTCTACATGACAATATCACGGTGTGCAATAGAAACAGTTCCACTGTAATTTTTATACGTTATGTTTGTATCGTTCATAACAACATAAATACTGCTCGAATTTTTACCGTGAAAATTGGCAAACTTGTTAAATGAGTAACTAGGGAATTGATTGAGTCAATATCTGGAATTAACATTTGAACAGGTTTAACGGATAGCCTTTCCATACATTTTATTTCCCCATAATGTCATAACGCATCCGTGAAGTACTGTCGGAACACAGCCATCTGCCAAGCTGATTTTATTAAACACCTTTTAAATGGATTTTAGGGGAGTTTTTGTGCAAATGTTTGCAATTTAAAATTTATAATGAGGATAATTGTACATGGACAAAATATTAAAATTGTATTCGCAATTCCATGGTACACAGTTGTTACGTAGAACCGATGACTGGGTTACACAAAAACCGACTTGAATGGTTGATGATCAATTATTAAAACGAATTAACATACTCAATGGTTACACTGTCCTTGCAGATAACGAATAACCATACTTAGTTTTATGCAAAACACGATGGTGGTGAATCGCTGACAAGATATGCTTTGCGATCTGTATAAAACATGGCGAGATAACGACTAAGCAATAACCTTTATGTGCTAGATCCACGTGCATACAACAGCACCATGCCATTTGTCAAGGAAGATATTATAAGTACATACGGCAAAACAATAAACTTTTATTGTTAATTCATTCGGACCATAGTCAGAGGTATTTCGTACATTATAACATATTATGATTAACATGCATTGTGTCAAGATGAACAAAACGATATCTGTCTTTGTAAGGTATCGATATAGTTTTAAAATTGATGGAAATAAAAATACAGATGCGTCCACCGGATACCGAATCGGGTTATATACATAGGTAGTGTTAATGAGGTAACGCTACTCAAGGGTATATCGCTTTTCTAACGATGGATAGTCCATTCCTTATATTGTCCTTATTAAATATGGTGAAAATCCAGGAGGGAACCTTTTAAAAACATCGTGTGACTCCCTCATATACTTGGAGCAGACAGATGGTGAGCAGTACAACGAGTGAGGATGAGAAGCTCGACACGCTTACAGCTAAACCATAGCCATGTGTCGGTCGCGCATTTCACCTGGGGCCTGTCTTACGAAACATACGTAGCTAACGTTGGACATAATTACCATGACGACACAATGCCCTTAATACTGGACGTCATGGTAATTACGTCCAACGTTAGCTACGCCTGCTTCCTAAAACAGTCCCCTGGTGTATATGAGGGAATCACACAAGGTGACTTGGGTTATAGTAGAGGTGAGGTTTCATGAGCGTACTGAAACGTAATTAAAATAAGCGGAGTAAAAAGTGCACAATCCATCGTCATATAAGTGAAACACCCTGGACAATTAGCGGTTCGAGATAAAGAGGTAATTATTGTAGTCTATGGTAACGTTTGTGACAAACATATACAACATATGGGGAGATTATTAACATTCACATCGGACATAAACTACTTATGATGTTTTGACATTTTAAAGGTAACAGATTATGCGGAGAGTTGATTGACTTGTTTATAATGTTAGGCAAGTTGACATATCAGACCAGCTAGAGGTCACATAGGTCACTTTATTGGCAACGTAGTCAGAGATTTAACCTTTCGCTATCTGGTTTGTCAACTGGAATATAAAAAAACAAAACCAACTATATGTATAGGTTATATGGTTGTGATTTTTAGCTATGTGAATTCGATTCTGAGCTTAATATTACCGTGGGTGCACTATCAGCTAGGGGTTATTTGGGCAATATTAAAGGGTTTAACTGGGAGTATGCAGTGAACTGCCTGGTAACCTTGCGGTCCCAGGGCAGAGGGGCCACACGAGCCAGATCAATTTGTGGTTTGTGGTAACGTTGTGTTGCGTCTTGTAAATGTCCTATCTTGTTTTTGCTTGCTGGAATCAAAGTTGATGGTAAATAGCTTCCTTGACACATTGGGCTGGCACGCCGTCATATGGGTGAAATAAGATTATTTACGGGGTAAATCCCCGTTTTGTTCACACACAGCTACATACATTAATATTTTATTGTATATTGTGCGACTATTGGTTTAAAATCTGAACGTATCAGAATTGATAAATTCACCAGCTTTCATAATAAACGGAACAAATGAAGCATGTTGTTGCTGTAACTGGGTTAACATGGCAGGGAAGGCACTCACATTTCCTTAAAGATTATAGTTTTGCTTAAAGCAGCGGTTCAATGTTAGAGTAGCTGTAATCCTTTGTTGGCACTTAATTTCCTGTCCGCCTCTTTAAATGTTGAAAAAATAGTGTCTTGAGTATTTGACCACTTTGAGAGTAATACTAAAACCCTATTGAAAATCAACCCTAAATATAAATCATGCCAGGAATCCAGGCTTAGAGACTGCTCAAAGCAATATAGCTTTATCGATAGGTAGGACAAAAATAGCATTCATTTTCATTTAAGTATTATTGAGCTCTCATGGAGGTGACAGAGGGCCAAATATTTTTGGACATCCATCAATTATCAGGAGCAGCTTGGCTTTACAACTTTGTCTTTATAAAACATCTCCTATTGTTAACAACCATTGAAAAGACGACAGCCATTCTACGATAACAGGAACCCGTATGCCAAGTTGTATTCCTGTATTGATAAAATATCCGTTGACCTCTATACATTAAAGACATTTTAAAATAACTAATTTGGCTATTTAACGAAGTATTTATACATACACTGTGACGTTAACAGAGGATAAGAACATCATACGAATCACACCAACAGTATAATATTTTATTTGATTCTAAGTGTTTGTAGACAGATATCCCAGCAGAGTGAGTGTCAATGTGCCGTAGTATAGGCATTTATATATAAGAGCCTGGATCAAAAGAGACGAATTTCACGGTTTACAAGTTTAAATACTGTATTTTAGGTTTATGTATAGGCCTTCTTTATAATATCGTTCATAACAGTCCGCATGAATTTTGATATAATATCGTAAAAACATCAAATCACTCAACAAACTGCTACTAGTGCAAACTATCTCTTTCTTTATACCACAATTAAATTACCGGAAGGCGGCATACTAGCTTTCTTAGTCACCATTCTAAGTACCGTAACACATTGTTCTCATAAATAGTTAAGAAGATTGTTCACAGTGGTGAATTTAACGAGGTTGAAGTGCCCGCTTTTTACCAAACGCCTGCAATCCAAGACCTTAGAATGAGTGACGTACAATTTATCAAGCTGGTAAACAGACAAAATAAAACAATACATGCAATCAACACGAGACTTTGTTTATTAATACTATGGTCGATCATCAGGTATATGAGCGAGTCAATGGACAAGTCGTCAGATAAGTGAAATACCCTACAGTAAAACATTATACCCCAATCAAACAAATAAAAATACTCCCATGGTGTTAGTTATCTACACTGGGCCAGTATAAGTAAAAAAAACTTAAAACGTTTACTTATGTCACAATTTTAAGTGTATTCATCAACCTACTCCACACTATTATAAGCCATTCGATGTAGATTCGCAAGAGTAAAATCAATTGAGATCAACTGTACAAAACAGAGAGTTAGCGTATTTTTTCTCTTCCCCTTTCATCTGCTTTTTGGGTAAAACTTCAAGCAAGACATATTTCCTAGGTGTTTGCTAGGGATTGAAATAGCTCGAAATACAAATTACTACCAAGGGTATCGCAAATTTATATCGCGTTTATAGCGAACTGTTTCAATAGCTGTGCACGCCATAACAAGTAATTTACTAAAGTGGATTCCGCGGCGTGAGTAGCATTAAGACTTGTTTCAACTGTCGTGAGACTATTAAAGTGTATTATTAGACATTGCTTTGGATGTATGCCTGTACATTTGTCAAGTAAGTATGACTAAGAGATCTAGAAGCCTTGTTGTCTTGCAATTCGACAACAATTATTTTCCAGAATAGGTATAGGTTCCCAATTCATATACCAACGCACGCGTCACATTTCATTACCATCTCTCGAACACCTGGGTCGATACGACAACTTATTAATGATATTACCAGTTGTATGCGTCTTTAAGATGATGTAAGTATTTTCTCGTGTCAGAAAAACAATATTGTCTATTTATTTAAAATATACGTTTTTTTTTCTGCCAACATTACCAAACCAGTTTCACTAGATAATCAATATACCAGTCAATTAGATAACTCTTTCTACCAGAACATATTTTAAGCTGTACATATAACTCCCCTAGTGAACCATGATATAAACACATCTTCTATCAGACTGAACGGCAGAGCGAACAAGATAACCGTATATTCAGTCAATATGAGGCTGATTATGATGTGCTTGTTTTTGTTCTCTTAAACGGTGGCTTTCCCACACAACAAAACACACGAAGCGATCCCCCTTGTGTCCAATTTAGAAAACTAAACAACGATGTTTGTTTGATTGGGGTTGTACGTCGTACTCAAGAGTATTTCACTTCTATGACGACGTGCCAGCCCAATGGGCGAAGGAAACCACCCTTGACACCAATGGCAACAAACAATAGGACCGTAATAGGACACAATACAAACACCACAAACAGACCGGCTTCCTGTTCCCCTTTAGCTCCGCGACCACCAGGGCAACATGAAGCTCTCTCCAGCCACCCGCACTAAACAGCAAAGACAGGGCTTTAAGAACTTCTGCGATTGTTGTTTTAGAAAGGATGATGTCTGAAATTTCATGTTTTTTTGGTAATTTTTGTGAAAAGGCTCCCTTATCTAACGTTTTAACTAAACTGCGATTGTTGCTTCCGTATTAACCATTACGACACAGCTGATGAAGCTGGACATTTATCTGCTTTTTGTGCTGCCGAAGACAATCGAATATTAATCGATGGGGCTGTCGTATTAAAGATCTGTCATAATTAACAAACACTGATTTGTGAAGAATCACAGTGCAGTGGCCTTTCAGTTTTAACAATATCAAATGACATACGTAAGCAGAACCCAGAACTTTTTTCTGTACTGTTTAAATCTGGAAAACGGTTTTCTATTAGTGCACATAGTTTCCACATTTGTATAAACGTATGTCAATAATCAGTAGACGACACTATTTTCGGTAAAATATGTCCAGCAAATATAGATAATTGAGTTGACGAAAGGTCTCAACCCACATCTTAACACGAAGTACTTATTAATCTGGGTCTAGTACGAGGGAAACATGTTAATTATTATTTATTTGATTGTTGTTTGACGTATTTCACCATTATGACGACGGGTTGTCTTGCCTTAATTAACATATGGTGGGAAACCACCCTCGTAATTGCCGGAGTCTCCTCGCTTGACGCCTGGTATACGTGTGCTCGATTGGGGACTCGAATCTCTGAGTGGTACATAGAAGGATAGTCAATAGTCAGACACGTTAACCCCTGAACCACCACAAACTGTGATACATTATTATTATTAATTTAATTTGTGAACAACTTTTGAACAAATTCATATTAAAGCTCCAGAAGAGGCTAACTGTTATCGGGAAAGGTGGTGGGAATGTCAAGCTCTCAATTTCTAGTGTTGTATTTAGACTGTTTTAATGTTCTCTATATAGTTCCATTGTGCTCTCTACAATTCCCTTCAAGTCACAGTTTAAATGCATTATCTATTGTGTTACTATTTCACACAAACGAATTGACGTTGCTGTTAACGTGTAGGGTTTGTCTGCCCTTGTCAGTGATGGCAGTTACGCCAGTTTAGATTAACTGAACTCCAGCTATACTGTTTTAGTTACTACTACTTTAACTTCTATTTCATTATTTAATTCTTCAATATATGGTACGAGACCAGAAGAGAGCTTAGCCACTATTAGCTGAGAGTTAAATAAATCTTACTGATTCTTGTTTCAGTTTATCACGAAGGGCTGTTTGCGTTTATTTACATCGCACTTCAGCTTTCTAGAGTGTTGTAATATACCTATTTCATCAAAAATCTGCCGTGGTCAACGCTGCCCAGATCGTAAATACCCAGGCGTCTGCTTGACGAGACGGGGAAGGAGACAGGAAATCGTAAATTGGCAAAGCTTAAGAAAACATTCGAAGCTCTCCACATCGACTCAATTGATTTGCAGATGAAGCCCCTGCGAGTGAACAAGCAGAGGTATTGGAATCTAATAAACTCGTCTATAGAATCTCGTCTGTATTTCTCTATTTTTAAACGAACAATGGTAAACATGTAATAAAGTGTCCACAATGTTGGTTTATTCCTACAACGTTCAATGTAACCTCTGACTCCAAACAATAAATGATATGATAAAAACCAAAAACTCTCCCAGTTGGAACTACAATGTTTTATCTCCCTCAATCAGAACAGGTCCACGCCCTATAGCCATGTTGAATTGTTAACCCTTGCGTATTCGATACAGGAGCAGTATTCAGATATCCATAACAACTAGTAACAGTTGATTAAGGAGGACAAAAGACAATAATCACTATAGTGTTAGGTCTCTGGAATCCCATCAAGTAAAAATGGTCTACAGCATTGTTTTGCGTCACAACAACCAACAATTATTTCATTAGCCAACCGGCTTTGATACAGAATTGACGAAGCACTGGTCTGATAAAACGCCACCCCCCGCGATTTAAAAATAAACCCGGACGTGTATAGCTCGTTTAATAAATTAGTTCTTTTGCAGTAAAGACCCATTAGGAACGTCAACACAAAAATCATTTCAATTGGTACACCGACAAACAATTATTACACGAACTTTTAAATAAACATGTGACGTGATTGTTTATCATGTCCAATCTCTGGATCGAGTTCCAAATAAAGCGTGCATTTCCTCAAACAAGAAAATCGATAACTATTCTGCAAAGTTTACCTGACCCAGGTTATGTGTTTTACAGACCATTTGATAAAAGTAGTGCAAACAGTAACTCAACAAGACCGTATACCCCAAAGGTTTAAGGTCTACCCGACAAAGCATTTCCATGTTAACCAGGAATCCGTTTTCAAATGCCGTGTGGGAAGCAATTAAGCAAGACAACTACTTTTTACTGAATTTTCGTCACATAGTAAATTATTTATGTTTACCAATTATCTCAAATTCAACCCAAGTGTACACTCTTAGAAATAATGGTTCTTTGAGCGTTCTTTAAAAAAGATGGAGCCATAACGGCAAAAACGGTTCTGTATAAAAGATGGAACCATTACGACAAAAATGGTTCTTTGATATAATAATAAAGTGAGAAATACTTGGAACAGTTGCTGTGAGGGTTCCATATAAAACCATAAATAGTTCCACTAGAGCTATGGCTGAAGAACCTTAAAGGGTTCCATTAGAGCCCCATTTTTCTAAGAGTGTATATGCTCCCGGTTAAGGTTGAGTTACTTTTCAGACTAAATCCCATGTCAGGGGACCTTTTAACATGGGGAAATCATCAACCTTGTGGGAGTTTGATTTTCATGATGACGTCACAAAAGGAATGCGACATGTAGGCGTCTCTGCGTCAAGCTGTTTCTTCTGCATATTAACAAAAAGAGCATACCCTAATAGTACAGTAAGAATCCTGTTCCCATTGGCTTATATAAACCTATTTATACTATGTATAAACATAACATAACATAACTTAGTGTACATGAATCGTACATTATAACGGATTTCCGGAAAAATTAATAAACATCAACGATGAAAGTCTACAACATAAAACGGCCTCCAGAAATTTACGTTAGTAATGTGTTGAAATTGTCCATTATCTGCATTAGTGAAGTTATAAGAATACTAGGTGGGCGATGTGGTTTACTTGTGGTACTTCATACAATTTCCAATCATGATTTAATCTATAATTAAAAATGTGTGGGCATTTGACTTTATATTAACTGACAAATTCACTATGAAGAATTGTCGTGAATATTTAATGAGCAATAGTTGATGCTTTGGGGACTGGAATGATTAACAGAACAGACGTCATATATAAAATCAGATCATTCAACTCGACCTGTACAGCCTTAAGGCATTTTAACCATTTGACATTGTAAACTCAAACTAAAAATGTTATCCTACCTGGACATATTTGACAATTTTACACATAATTTCCCCGAGAAACCAGGACTCAAACACGTCTTGTATAACAGTGAAAGGCAGAGCCATCAGCAGAACCATAAAGTCTGCCACTGCCAGGTTGACTATAAACGTGTTGGTTATTGTTCTCATCCTATGGTTTCTCCACACCACGAAACACACCAGCAAATTCCCCAACAATCCAATTAAAAAAACAAAACCAAAAATCCCAATGAAGAGCATTTCATACCAGTTTGGGTTGAGCACTTGCATGATCGCCAGTTTGAGAGAGGCCAATGTGCTAACACATTCACTTGTGTCTGGATGGAAGAATTTACAGTTTTGGTTATTGCTGTTGAGAATTTCACTTATAGCGCTCAGGTAGTCCGTAAAGTTATCCATCGTTACTGTTAACAATTAAACAAGCACTAATTATTTTAAATATTTTGAAAATCAGCTTTCAGTTTTAGCACAAGTTAGCAACAATTCTTGACGGAAATTTTCCAATAAGAAAGATTCCACACAACTGGAAGCGACACTTAGCTGCAATATATTGATGCGTTAAATATCAAATTGATAAGTCAGTCTCTGATCGCTGTGCTTCCATGACTTATCGTAGAAAGATAAACACAGTTCTGTGCGAAATATTCCTCAGATGAGTAGATTGCAGATGACTGACACATCAGTTTATATGGCTTAAATATGTATGTACCTCCGATAGTGTTTCCGCTATCTCTTAATAGAACAGACGATGGATATTCAATGTCAAGACACTGTGTATATCATATGTTCAAAGGACAGATATGAGCCCAGGTAAAGACTTGTGCGTTTGTCCAAGTTTCTTTATGTCTGCTAAACATCTCTGTAGAGTATTGCTACACGATTCCCTGTCATTTATACCTTAGCGATTTTGTCTTACAGTTAAACGCATAGGTCTCCCGACCGTTATTCTGAAACTGTCTGGTCGTGTTTAAATCGTTTCCAATCTATGTAACCAGTCTCTTGGGTATCTTTATTCCCAGTCACAAATACAAGATACAGTCGATGAGGTTCTAAGCCCAATTCTTTGTCTTCGTTCAATGCCGACTATCGCCTAAACACTTTGTCAATTAATTTCAACACATCTTCATTTTTGAAAACACATTTTTTAAATTGGTTGTGAAGCACGTCTCAATAACATCTAATATCTAACAAAGCCCACTGAGTAGAGAGTAACACTGGATGAAATACGTTGATACAGATGCATGTAGTACAGAATCCCTACGAGAGAAAACCATTGACAAATTGAGCCTAACCACATCCGGCAGTTCTATAAACCACTCTGAGGTACATGCTATTCATGGTGCTTAATAACCATTGTCACAATTGACCGTGTGTTCCCGCTACTGATATTATTTTTTTCACAAAAGGCTACCAAGGTAATTAGATACATCTATATTGTTCTGATTTATCACCAAACATTTAATATTAAAGTTCATGATAATGACTGATTTAAAAGGGACTAGCCGTTATCTGGTGGGGTTGTTGTGAATGCCAAATGATTTGTTGTGTTGACAAGCCGTGGGAGAGCCGACCATTAAGACTGTAATGTCGTCAATTTACTGACGTATTTAGACTGGACTCTCTACAGGTCTAACCAATCTGCATCGTCCATTAATAAAGTAGAATGGTACGGTTGAACAGAAATGTAGCCGCTATGATGCTGAATGTGTTTGCACGAATCACATAAAATCCTCTTGGTGTTTGAAGCTGACGACAAGTGTACAAGATGTATAAAACAGAGACATTGACGACGGCATCACATTTTGTTTCACGTCAGAACCTTTGCTATTTTTAGGTGGCAATGTATTTTCGTCTAGAAGTTGGCTATTTGATCAAATGCAATAATGCAATGAATTGATATAAGTTTTTATCCCATAAATAAATAAATTTCAGTTAAACTCGGGTCTCCGGATCACTCATTAGAGCTCCTCTATATATGGTGACAAAATGCTTTCCTAATATTCTGTCATAGAATATTGAGGAATCTGCAGAGGCTAAAAATGGCCTACGTTCACAGATCTACACACAAAAGGCTGAATTCAACTGTAAATCTAAACTAAACCATTTATACTTCTATTGGTTTATTCCGTGTATTGGTGTGGGGTTTTTAAATTAATAGTAGTATACATCATGTTTACTTCCGTCGTGTCTATAGCCGTGATTTGGTGTTCTAATAACTCTATAACGTTGAATTAATTTTTTGCGGCTTGGAATGAAATTGATGGGAATGGTAAGCACCAGCATCCATATTGAATTCTATTACTGATTCTTGTGCGGTACAGGTTAATAATCATAGTTTACTTTAACTATTGGTTGTTTGACAAGGTAGGGTCTACTTTAACAATTAGTGGTTATTTCTTGTTGTGCTGAATTTGTTTAAACACATGCTTATAGTGTAGCAGCATTATTACCCTTGCTGTACATAAATGAAATCACTACATTTGTACGTGATGAACATCAGGAGCCGCAGCGGGAAACATTACTGTACAACTTGTGTGGATGACTGTGGCAGATGTGTGTGTGCTCGAGCGGCAGAAATCTTTCTGTATTTTGTCTACTTTCTGAAACTGTTTAGACAATGTTTTGGGACGCATTTAGGTGGAGAGCAAGTAAAAGTAACCACCAGATTAAAATCGCCAATCGACTGTAGGCCCTGTGTCCATACTATGTTCTGTCTCTGCGGTGTCATAGACACTCAGCCAATGAGCAATTAGAAGTGTGCAGTTCTCGTGAACACCCGAAAGGGGCAACCAATGTACCCACTAATGCATCTGTTTTTGGACCCGGTAAAAAATTGATTCGCTCAATATATTACGAGTTCACTTTATAGAAGTTAGAAGTATAACTTCAGACTAAGTATACAATAGTAAGTGACATGTCTTTTACCACTTATCGATTATTAGAGTCTGCTGTTCTAATGACAAATACGATGCCTATTGATCGATGTGTGTTTTCATCCGGAATGACAGCTGGTAATAAACGCTATATAATCGACTTATGTTATCGCTAATCTACCATGCAGTCATGGAGTTTCACTTTTCTAGTCATTAGGCGTCGATTTGACTGTGCTGGGCACGACACAAGTGATGTTATTGTGCAAAAGACTTAAGCCTGGCTTATCTTTTGAATATCCCAACCCTGATCTAGAATAATCTCCAAGAAGTAAACCATCAATTATGCACTTTATTTTTTAGGACGATATTAATTCCATTTGAAATAATTTTTAAACCTATTCTTGGATCGTTGCCAACTTAACATATGAGCAATTAGAATGTTCTTATCTATTCCACGTCACGATGGCCTTTGACAAATTATTTTAATCAAATTCGACCCATTTTAGCACGATATTAATTCTTCTCCATAATAAAGCTGCAACGATAAAGTTAGCTTTTGATTTGTTTCTTGATTGGGGTTTAACGTACTACTCGATGGTTTATCACTTATATAACTTAAGGCAAGTATGACCGCAAACACCTCCGGTCACTGCCTATCTAAGAAATGTTTGCACTCTAATTAATGACTGCATTATCGCCGTGGATTATATAACATGATTCGATAAAAACAATGTGTCACATTTTAATTGTTGATTTTATGATTATGTTAAAAATAGCGAATTGGTTTTCGATATATCGGCAGCAGAATGTGACCGTTTATTTACAGAAGTACATGGCATTGAACTAAGCATAATGACTCACACCCTTGGTTTCCAAGCACACGTTTATCATAAAGCAAGGGTACTGTTATTCCATAGAACGAGATCCATTTTTGTTCTCAATAATTCTTTATTTGTTATTTTTGCCATTATCAGGCAAATGATGGCAAAGCAAAGCGCCCAAACGTTGAGATGAAAACTAAAAGTGCGAAGCAGTAGTGTTACTCCGAGGAGCGAAGCCCTCTGGCTAAGGGCAGTTTGTTTGAAGAGTAACAATGTTGTTTTACTTAGCACTGGAGGACAATTAAGTTTTGAAAATTTTGAAAACACTTTAGATCTTGGTTGTGCTAGTGTCAATTATTGTTGGAATACAACGCCGTCATATAAGTGAAATACGCTTAAGCACGGCGTAAAACACCAATCAATCAATCAACCGAAGAGCGAAAGACTCAGTGGAGTTTTGTTTGGCTCGAATAGATACAAAAAAAGCTTAAACAGTTCCTTTATATTTTTCGAAACTTGTAGTGATTTTTGGTCGACTTTCAAATGGCACGGAGCATCTTAGTCCGTACAGAACCATGAAGGGTTCCACCAGAAACATGACTGAAGAACCTTAAAGGGATCCATTAGAAGGTATATTTTTTAAAGAGTGTTTGATGCGTTATTCAGCTGTGTTTACTATGTAAAGTTGACCTCAGATGATCTCCCACATCATTTTTGGTCTGTATCTCATAAATTCCCCCATCAGGTTTAAACCTTCGAGTTTGAAATCAGGAACAGTTGATTGAGCTGTTTGGCTAACAATAAATTGGAATAGAGTTATAATGCCAAATGTTAATATAGGCCTACGACTTGTATAAATCAATTATGATCTGTGGTAATTGGAATTAATATAGACACGATGACTCGCTGACATACAAAGCTGCCGCAAGACATGTTTTAAACTCGAAAGATATTCCCTAGGATGCCACTCTGCGTAAAACAACTTGTCAATGTAATTAACAGTTGATTCGTATATATGAATGTAATAATGGTAATATAAAGCATTGTCTGCCCATGGCACATTATCTAAACATAATAAATGTTCTATGTAACTAATGCCAAAAGCTGAAGATTTTAAACCAGCCTTTACAAATAATCCATACTACGAGAATTTAAAAATACTCTTAGGGCATATAAAAAGAAGATAGTGGATTGCCTGGATGTGTGTACTATTAACAGAACATCTGCACTTGATTTGTTTGCTTGTTTGATTTGGGTCTTAACGCCACATTCGAGGGTAATTCACTTAGGCCTATATGACGACATATTGTCCGCTTGTAACACTGACTGTTCCTCGCTTAAATAGTGGAAAGCCGAGAGGAAACCTCGTAAAAACCAACGCGCGATTGCCGGAGACACACCGTGTGACTCACTCATATCCCTGATGACCAGCAGGCGGAGTCGAACCCGTGGATGGTACATCGACGTAGGATTCAGCAGACAAGCTAACCAGTAAGCCATGGCATCGGGCTGCATTGCATTGAAAGCGAGAGTAGTATAGTGAGAGCATCTCAGTTAGCATTTATTAGTACATAATAAGGAAGGGTTCAACGTTATCATGTAATAGGCCATCCCCACGTTATTATGTACAAGAGCCAGATTTTGGTTGCTCTGTACATAATAACGTGGGGATGGGTTTACTACATATGGCGATCCCCTCGTTATTATGTACAAGAGCCAGCGAACGCTGGCTCTTGTACATGATAACGTGGGGATGGCGATCCCCTCGTTATGATGTACAAGAGCCAGCGAACTCTGGGGTTTGTGCATCCTAACGTGGGG